>JAHIAM010001489.1:0-50957 GCA_021605205.1 Aegilops longissima
TAGCCTTGTCGTCCTCCTGGTCTTGGTCTTGTCACACCAACATGGCAACCTTTGCTTGATGCCTCGGTACTCTTCTGCTCACGCATGCCTCCTTAGCACCAAAGAGAAACCAGGACTCTTGTAGGCTCTGGCGCCTGCTCGCACCCGCCTTTGGCGCCTGTTAAATCATGGCTCACGTCCACGAGTCCCTGTGAGGTTCGCCCGCCTTGATATCTCCGCTTCTCGTGAGGCCGCTGGCTAGGCCACTCGAAGGAAGTCTTGCTTCGTCGCACTCGCGCGAGCTTGGACCCTCGCGAAGGTCTTGGATGCCTTAGTCGATGAAGATGGGCGTGACGCCCGCTGCCTAATCACGTTGGTGGGCCGCGAGCAAGCCGTCTGGGACCCCGTTCCCGGAACGCCCAGCAGCAGCCCAGGCCCAAAGCGCGGCTGGGCTTAGTTCAGCGGCGAAGCCAAGGTCAAGTTCGGGCGCCTGGAACCCAAAAGTCTGCTGCCTCGATCGGCGCATGGCGGTTGATTGGGCGTGGTGTCTCCGCTTCCCCGCTGCCTCGGCAACTGCCGCCGACAAAGGCTGGCGTGGGTAGTTCTTTCCTTCATTCGTCTTCCTTGTCTTGCTCCAATCCCTTTCGCCCTTCACCGCACAGCTTCATCCAGATCTGCTCCACCCTTGCTTCCGCTTACGCCGCCCATGGCGCCAGCGCAAGTCAAATCTTCCTCAACGCCCGGCTTAGTGCGAGCCGCCTCAAACATGCAAATCACGGAGAAAACTTCGCCTCCGTTCGCCTCTCTGCAATGGCGAAGGTAACAAGTGGGGAAGACGGAGCTTGGCTCGCCTCAGGCGAGCAGATGAGGGAAGCTTTCTACTTCCCCTTCTTTTCGAGCAGCGTCGCCGTCGGGTTGGTCCCTCATTTCTCTGATTTCTTTTATGAAGTCCTCGACCACTATGGGCTGTAGGCGCTGCATCTCCATCCCAACTCTGTCCTCCTCCTGTCCATCTTCTCCTACTACTGCGAGGCGTATCTGGGCGTCATGCCGTCTGTGGCGCTCTTGCGCCATTTCTTCTTCCTCTGTGTCACCGGCGAGCATATCACTGGATGTGCCAACGTGCCGCTTGGCAAGGCCAACTTCGATCTCGAATGTACGGAAGAGGCCGACAACATCAGGTCCAAATGGGTCATGATGGATGCTCTGCCAGCTGACCACAGCGTCTGGAGTTGCCCAATGGCGCCTCCTCCCAGCAGGGGTGGCCAAAGCGAACTTGTCGAAGCCGGGCGTCGCTGGTCTTGGGGCAGATGATGACCGACTGAGCCGGCGAACGCGAGGACAGCCAAGGTGGCCGGGGTGATGCTCTGAGGGAGTTCTTGATCTTGCGGTTGCCCCACTCAGGCGCGCACGCGCCCCTCTGGGAGCTTGACGAGAAGGAACCAAGACCGCTGCGGCAGGACTTACTGATGTCGAATTGGACGTTGTCTTGCGCCTCATAGTCGGGGACAACCAGGAGTACCCGCTAAGCGCTTCCTTCCCATGTTCAGCGCGCCAGAAATTTGGGAGGAATTAAATGCGCCTCTAGGCCGACTTCGGCCACAGGCTGGTGCCGCCGGGCTGCAGAAGCCCTATAGTGCGAACCGGTGGAGGTGTCTTGGTGAGTCCATCGGAGGGAGGAGAAGAGGGGAGGACTCTGGAAGACCACAGGAAGAGGTGGGGAGACTTCCTCTACGAGCAAGGCCGAGATTCTTCAAGGCGCCTTCCCGATGATGCCGATGCCCACCGAGGGGGTAGGGAGCAGCCTCCCATCCCGATGAAGAGCATGTCATCGTTGGTGGCCCGAGGCGCTGCTTCCACCCCGACACCTCCTGGGGCTGGATCCGGCTCTGCCTCCTCTCCGCCCGGTGCCGCCGGTGTCAGAACGCCTGCCCCTCAGGTCCCGCAGCTGTCAGGCCTCAAACTTCTCAAGCGGTCAGTGGAATATGTTGCATTGGACCGGTGAGTGTCTCAAGCTTCGCCTTGTCGTTGTTTGTGCTTGTTGTTTCCTGATGTTCGCTCCTGGTTGATCAGGCCAACCCCTTCGGCGAAGAAGAGGAAGGAGGGTTCGGCGGCTGTGCCTCCCTCTGCAGGAAAAGGCTGGCAGCAGCGCCCGTGTCTCCCAGCTCAGATGGTCCTCGTGAGGCCAAGAGGTCTCGCCGGCGTGGAGTCAGCCCCATGGCCCCTTGGATCCCAGGAGGCTCGGTGCTTGGCTGGTGGGAGGTCAGCTGCTCGGACCCGAGTCTCCCAAGCCCAGTGACGTAGCCGCCTCCTCCCTACTCTTCGCTGGTCATACACTCTGATGTTGCCTTGGGTGTGCCATTTCGGAGATGACCCAGCTGGGCGGATCTCTGGCCTGCGGACCAGCTGAGTGGTGGGCGTGCAGGGCTAGCACAGTTGGCTCACTCGACACAGCAATTCGAGTGACTCTGGGCCAGCTCTTACGGCCACGAGAGCGACAAGCAGGCCGCCAGCCTCAGTAATGATCGTGAGGTGGCGGAGGGCCGCTAAACCGCCGTGACCGCTACCAAATTTGGAGGCGGAGTTGGAGCTCGCAACAAGCACGCTAGAGAGCTGCGCTGCCGCAAGGAGAAGGAGGAGGAGATGAGGCCGGGAGGAAGCCGTCAGGCTCGAGATCTGAGCTTGAGGAGCTGGGGAAGAAGCAGGCTGCCCGGCGTGACCGGTTGGAGGAGGCTGGGCAGAAGATGAGGCGAGGGAGGCCGATCTTGGCCTTCAAAGAGGCGCTGGTCTGGCGGAAGATCACGTGGCCACGCCGATCTCAAGAGGAGGTCGCGAGGCGCTGGAAGCAACTTCGGCGCATGGCGTGGAGAAGCCCTGGACACCCGGACGAGGACGGCGCGCCCAGCTGCTTCTGCCCGTGGTGAAGGCGCTTGAGGAGTTCATCCTGTGGTAGGCGAAGCTCGCGTCCTGTCCTGTTTGCCTTGACTCGGGTCTTCAGCCATCTGCACCTACACGACCCCAACACTCGCCTTGACGAGCTGCTAGAGCCTGTGGCTGAAGATCAATTCGAGGCAGCTGCCGCGGCCGTGTGGGATCAAGTGGGGGCCTTGCTGAGAAGGTTCCGTGGCTTTGTCTCTGCTCCCCTGTCCGGCGTCGTCGACATTGCGGCTGGTGGTGAAGATAAAGCTGATGACGAGTGAGCGCCTTCCGCAGGCGTTGGCGTCGCCTGGAGGTGACCCGCGGCCATTTCTCCTGTTTCGTTCCTACGACATGTAGCCAGCCTCGTGGAGGCGTTCAAACTTTTCTTTGGTATTGTTAAGACAATATGCTTGTAATATTTGCTTCGAGATTTTGCGATTTCCTTCCTATTTGCTTTGCGTTCTGCGTCGGCAGAGCCCGGCCCCGCGCATACCTCAACCGCCATTGGGCCGACCGGAGACCGGGGCGGACCAAGGAGTGAGAACTACGTGACCAGTTAGGCTCGAGTCGCGATGCTCAGAGTCCCCCTTGGCAACATAAACAACATATAGGGAGAGTTCATTTGGGATAGATTATTGTTCTCGTCGGCGAGCCCGGCCCGCGCATACCTCAACTTCCATTGGACCCGGATAGGAGACCGGGGCGGACCAAGGAATGAGGGGCTATGTGACCAGTTAGGCTCCTGAGTCGCGATGCTCAGGAGTCCCACTTGACATGCAAACAATCCCGTACCTTCCCTCGCCGAGGCCTCGGGAGGGGCGCGCGATGCCCAGGTCCGAGGAACTAGTTGGGTGGCGTGTGCTTAGGGCGTGACCCGTGCGCAGCCCGTGCCCAGCCCCATCTGCGCGGCTTTCCCGAGGCGTTCTTGATAGTGGCGCTGAGCTGGGCTCCACGAGGTTTGCACGACCGTGGGGTAGCCCTCGATTATTTATCACCAGCGCTTGAGCATAGTGCTTCCGCTTGTGCATGTTGCATAGCCGCTCCTGGCAGCGATGTCGTCACCAGCCTTCGACATGGTGCTTCCACTTGGGCGTGGGATATAGGGGCCCCTCAAGGGAGGTATCCAGGGCATGCTGGCCCATACAGCACGTGGCTTGCAGCGAGGGCTGCGAGTGTATCACAGGCACTCGTGAGCTAGGCGGGACTCACGAGGCCCTACCTCAAGCGGGTTCGCTTTGGTCTTGAGTCTTAGTGACTGTATGTTCTGCCAGCAGTTACATGCAAGCACTCTCGTCCTCAGTCCCGAGCCCTCGGCGAGCTCAGCCGCTTGTTGGTATGCAGTCGCGATGCCATGGTCAAGGCCGGGGGTGAGGCTAGAGAGCGATGGAGCTCTGATAGAGATGCTCGAGGCCCCCTTTAACGATGTAAGCGGATTGCATAGGGTGAACAGGCCCGCGGCGGGCGGCAATCGAGCAGGCGATAGTGTTTGCAGGTTGGGCATAAAAGGCAGATTGACTTGGGTAATTGCAGGAATATACATGCCACTGGGTCTGGCCCGAACGGCTTGGGGATGATTGTAGGATCTTGAGAAGAGTTGTCTAGAGGGGGGGTGATTAGACACTAAGTTCCCAAGTTGCAGTTTTTAACTTCTTTTAGGTTTAGGTGGAGTTTAGGCACAAGTTTAACATTCTCAATACATAAGAAGCAAGCATGCAAAGAGTATGTGAGCAGCGGAAAGTAAAGCATGCAACTTCCAAGAATGTAAAGGGAAGGGTTTTGGAGGATTCAAACGCAATTGGAGACACAGATGTTTTTGTCATGGTTCCGATAGGTGGTGCTATCGTACATCCACGTTGATGGAGACTTCAACCCACGAAGGAGTAGCAGTTACTGCGAGTCCACAGAGGCTCCACCCACGAAGGGTCCACAAAGAAGCAACCTTGTCTATCCCACCATGGCCGTCGCCCACGAAGGACTTGCCTCACTAGTGGTAGATCATCACGAAGTAGGCGATCTCCTTGCCCTTACAAACTCCTTGGTTCAACTCCACAATCTTGTCGGAGGCTCCCAAGTGACACCTAGCCAATCTAGGAGACACCACTCTCCAAGAAGTAACACCTCATCCCTCCTTGATAGTATTGCTTTTCCTATAGACTCAATGTGATCTTGGATCACTAAAATGTAAAATGAAGAGTCTTGAGCTTGAAGCTTGAGCCAATCCTTTGTCCTTAGCATCTTGAAGTAGTTCCCACATCCTTTAGTCCATGCCACTCCATTGTTGAACTTATCTGAAACATACTAGATAAAAGTGTTAGTCCAACAAGAGATATGTTGACATTAATTACCAAAACCACCTAGGGAGCACTTGTGCTTTCAATCTCCCCCTTTTTGGTAATTGATGACAACATACATCAAAGCTTTAGATAAAGATATAAAGAGTAGCAAGTAAAGCTTCGGAAAGACATGTAACAAGCATAGGCTCCCCCTACATGTATGCAATCATGTGAATATGGAATATAGAAGCATGTGAGAGCATAACCATGATAGAGTAGGCAATGTGTTACATGTATCTTGGCCATATGCATCAGAGCAAAGAATATTAAAGAAAGTACCTTCATGCTCATGAGTCCTTCTTGCAAACAGTATGTACATCAGCAAGAATTCCTCATACACATGATTGTGATGCATATACTTACCTTGTAGTCTGGAGTTGGCTTAGGATGGAATGAACCTGCGCAAACAAGGTTAGATAACACAGGTACATCTACTAGCCAAAGCAAACAGAAGAAAGCACAAGAATACCAAGACTGGGATGACATGTAGAGAGTGAGTACTAAGTGCCACATTGGATTAGACATGTCCCCAAGAGTAAAGATATGCAATGAATTTAAATGATTCCTTTCCCTTAGATGTCTTGCTCCCCCTGAATCTAGCATGGGATACTGGGAGAAGATAGGGAACATAAAATTAGGGCTGAAAGATATAAATGAACAGAGCTTAATGCAAATAAGCACATATGAACATGTCTTTCCCCCAAAAAGACATGTGGCATCTCTCCTCTTGAACACCAAGCATCTGGGATCCTTGAGAAATACTTTCTACTTGAGTATTCTCTCCCCCTGGAGATCTATTTCTCCCCCTTAATACTCTCTCCCTGTTGGAAGTGATAAGCTTTCATGTGATCTCTCTCTCCCCCTTTGACATCAATTTCCAAGAAGGGTCTTCTGGAATTTGTTGTGAATGGGTTTGGTCCTTGAGTCACAACACAAAGCACTGGATAAAATTTGTGATGCTTGTAGAGGACAAGATTCATTGAGTGGAGCTGGATCAGAAGAAACACAGAATAAGTGGCAAACTGTTTTTCCTGTTGTGAAATCGGTGGCACCGAGTTGTATGCTTCGGTTGTACCGAAAGGATTCGGTTGGACCGAAAGTAACAAATTAGTGAAACCGAGTTCATCTTAGAGAAAGCACTTGTCACCTCAGCTCACTAGACTAGTAAGATCTCACAAAGATTTGCAAGGAATTTACTGAATCATGTGCAATGAATTGGACGCAGAAAATGCAGAGCAAACAGAAAGAAAAGAAAGAAATCTAGATGAAGTTTTTTTGAAAGGGAAACAAATATGCATGAGACAAATGCAGAAACTCAGAGAAGAACACGAGAGAACTTCATCTAGAGATGGTCGGCGACAAAGTCACCTATGTTAGAGTATATTGACTTAGGAGTCAAGTGAGATCACTTGATCATAGGTCACACTCATCGTTTAAGCTCAAAATGGGGTTACCATTTTTTGTTTAAGCATCTTGATGTATTCACATCTTGTCGAGTTGCTTTAGCTCATGACTCGGAGTAAATCTTCTCTAAGATGGAATAACATACCTTGGTTGGTGGTGTTGACCATATAGTTGAACTTGTGTGGGTTGCTCAAGGTTGATGTAGCTCATCAAGAGTTGGGAGCACCACTTGGAATTTGAGTCCATCTACCTACACGGGTTAGTTTTTGCAAGGAAGAGCACTTGTATATCCAAAAATGATAATCATGAAGCTCAACATGGAGTTTGTCAAAGGATATGTTTGAATGATTCTGTGCTTCCTTGTATTCAGCCACCATAGTGTAGAGACTTGGTGATTTAGAGATTGCTCAAGATGTGAGTAGATTACAATCTCATGGAATTTGATTCAGCCAAGTACCTACATGGGTTAGATAACATGCAAGATGCAAATATATCCAAGATATAATATTTTCATTATAAGAGAGATATCATGGATTAGTCATAAGCTCATGCCTTGCATGTATCCAATGGAGTATCTACTCCAAGTTTGAAGCATCTATGATGTTCAATTCTCCTCTCAACCTGCAAAACACTTTCTCATCAAGAGGTTTAGTAAATATATCCGCTAATTGCTTATCGGTGCGAACATGCTTAAGTTTAATGTCACCCTTAGCAACATGATCTCGAATGAAGTGATGACGAACTTCAATATGCTTAGTTCGAGAATGTTGTACGGGATTATGACCAATTTTGATATCACTTTCATTGTCACAAAGCAATGGAACATGTTTCACATATATCCCATAATCTTTAAGAGTTTGGGTCATCCAAAGTAATTGAGCACAACATGAACCAGCGACAATGTACTCTGCTTCGACTATAGATAAGGATACCGAGTTTTGTTTCTTGGAGGACCAAGACACAAGAGATCTACCAAGAAATTGACAAGTACCCGAAGTGGACTTTCTATCAACCTTGTCTCTGGCATAGTCCGAGTCGGAATAGCCAACAAGATTGAAAGATGCCCTCTTAGGATACCAAATGCCAAAATTTGGTGTATGAATTAAGTATCTCACTATCCTTTTCACGGCCTTAAGATGACATTCTTTAGGAGCAGCTTGGTATCTTGCACACATGCACACACTTAGCATAATATCGGGACGTGAAGCACATAGGTATAACAATGATCCAATCATAGAGCGATAAACCTTTTGATCAACCGGTTTACCATCTTTGGTCAAATCAAGATGTCCACTAGTAGGCATGGGTGTGGACATACCTTTGCACTCTTGCATATTGAACTTCTTGAATAAATCCTTAGTGTACTTCGTTTGAGAGACAAAAGTAACTTCCTTAGTTTGCTTGATTTGCAGCCCAAGAAAGAATTTGAGTTCACTCATCATTGACATCTCAAACTTCTCCGACATTAGCTTCCCAAACTTCTCACTAAAATGAGGGTTAGTTGATCCAAATATGATATCATCAACATAAATTTGGCATACAAATATTCTCCATTAACCCTTTTAGTAAAAAGTGTGGAATCAATTTTCCCAATTTCAAATCCTTTTCAAGAAGAAACTTGGTCAACATTTATACCATGCTCTAGGAGCTTGTTTAAGACCATAAAGGGCTTTGTGAAGTTTGTAAACATGATTTGGTTTCTTAGGATTGACAAAGCCGGAGGTTGTTTAACATAAACTTCCTCCTCTATTTCACCATTTAGAAAAGCACTTTTAATGTCCATTTGGTACAAGGTGATATTATGGTGATTAGCATAGGCAAGTAAGATCTTGAATGGACTCAAGTCTAGAAGCGGGGCATAAGTCTCACCATAGTCCATACCTTCGACTTGTGTGTAGCCTTGGGCGACGAGGCGTGCTTTGTTGCGAACTACTTGTCCATCTTCATCTTGCTTGTTGCGAAACACCCATTTGGTACCGATGATGTTGTGGTTGTTGTCGGGCTTCTCAACCAATGTCCAAACTTGGTTTCTCTCAAAGTTGTGCAGCTCTTCATGCATAGCATTTATCCAATCCGGATCTTCCAATGCTTCTTCGACCTTCATAGGTTCAATGCTAGAGATGAAAGAATAGTCTTCACAAAAGTTAGCTAAACGAGTTTTAGAGCGAGTGATTCTCCCGGTTTGAATATCATTGTAGATTTGCTCGACTGGATGGTCTTTCGCAATTCTTGCTCGAACTCGTGAAAGCTTTTGCTTGGGTCTCGGTTGAACATCTTCTTCATCTTGTTCTCCTTCTTCTTCTTGATCTTCTTCATTGTTGGCGTTGTCGTTTTCTTGTCATGGTGGAGAAGGAGGTTGTTGACGTTCATGATCTTCTTCCTCGTTTTCTTCATCTTGGTGCATTCCACTTGTGGATGCTTCCGTATCAACTCTTGGTTCACCTTGTCGTGAAGTTGAAGCTTCCACTTGGACAGACGAGGTACTCTCCTTCACCTCCGTTGGACGGACCTTGCCAATAGACAAGTCTTGGATTGCTTCCGAAGGGTCTTTGTCTCCTACATCAATTGGCAATTGCTCTACTTGCGATCCGTTAGATTCATAAAACTTCACATCTACCATCTCTTCAACCTTTCGGGTGAAATTGTTGTAGACACAGTAAGTGTGAGAGTTTGAGCCATAACCTAGTAGGAAACCTTCATGAGACTTAGGAGAAAATTTTGAACGATGATGCTTATCAAGAATGTAGCACTTTGAGCCGAATACTCGAAAGTATCCAACTTGGGGTTTGTTACCGGTGAGGAGCTCGTATGTCGTCTTGCCGAGTAGCTTGTGAAGATACAAGCGATTTGTTGCATGACAAGCTGTCTCAACCGCTTCTTCCCAAAAGTGCTTTAGCGTCTTGTACTCATCAAGCATCGTTCTCGCCATTTCGATGAGCGTCGGGTTCTTCCTCTCAACAACTCCATTTTGTTGAGGTGTGTACGTAGCCGAGAACTCGTGTGAAATCCCTTCTTCGTCAAGAAAGGTGTCCACATTTGCGTTCTTGAACTCTGTTCCGTTGTCGCTGCGAACCTTCTTGATCTTCACTTCAAACTGATTTTGGGCCTTCCTAGTGAAGTTTTTGAAGATCTTTTGGACCTGCGATTTATCATCGAGAAAGAACACCCATGTAAATCTTGAAAAATCATCAACTATAACTAGACCAAAAGAATTTCCACGAGACTTTTGTAGGCGTTGGGACCAAAGAGATCCATATGAAGTAGCTCGAGTGGCCTCCTTGTGGTCATGATGTTCTTCACGGATGCCTTCCTCCAACCTGTTTACCTGCTTGACAAGCACTTTGCAAGTCTATCCTTATCAAATATGACATCGTTAACTCCAAGGATATGATTTCCTTTAATAAGCTTGTCAAGGTTTCTCATGCCAACGTGACCTATTCGTCTATGCCATAACCAACCTTTTGAGGATTTAGCAATGAAGCAAGTTTTAGGTTGTGCCTTTTAGAGAAATCAACAATGTAAAGATCACCTCTCATTATACCGGTAAAGACCATTTTATGATTGTCTCGATGAAACACTTGACAATCTACTTGATAAATAGGACATTGAAACCGAAATCAGCAAGTCTAGATATGAAAGTAAGTTGTAGCCAAGAGATTCAACGAGCATGACATTTCGAATGGAGCTATCATGTGAGATGGCCACCTTACCAAGGCCAACCACCTTACCCTTTGAGTTGTCACCGAAAGTGACATACTTTCGAGGACTATCATTTTCAGCAAGCTCATGAAACATGTCTTTATCTCCGGTCATGTGATCGGTACATCCTTATCAAGAACCCATTCCTTTCCTCGACACATATCCCGAAGATTTGCCATAAGACCAAAATGTCTCATTGCATCATCAAGATCAAGTCACTATCATCATCCTCATCATAGTATCCATGTTCAACATCGTCATGTGGTGGATCAAGTCCTAGAGAGGGTAATTCGTTAGAGTGAGTTTGACAATGATCTTGCTTATGAATTCTTATAGCTTCGGAAATAATATCACCAATAATTCCAACATCTCCTTTGGCACGCATAAGGTCGGTAAGTTCAAATAGCGATCACCAAACATAGGATCACTAGTATTCATCTTACTCAAGGCAATAGACTTATAGAGAATTTCATCTAGATTTTTCAAGGAATAATTTGGAAAGCGTTCCTCAAGAAATTTCCATATAGTGTAGGCACACTCAAGAGTAGGCAAGATTCTAATTAAGTTTCTAGGCAAGCCTCTAGTGATAAGATTAACAGTTCTAAGATTTCTAGTCATGTCAATAGATTCATCAAGGGTAGGATGCATAGGATCAACATGAGGTGCACAAGGGCTAGAAATGTACTTGTTCAAATGATATTGATTGAAAATTACAAGCATCTCATTTTTCCACTCATGAAAATACTCTCCATCAAGAATAGGCACTCTATGTCTAAGACTCCCCAATGTAGACTCATCCATCTTCCTCCAATGGTGAGTAAACCAAGGCAATGGAGACCAATGCTCTGATACCACTTGTAGGATCTTGAGAAGAGGTGTCTAGAGGGGGGTGATTAGACACTAAGTACCAAAGTTGCAGTTCTTAACTTCTTTTAGGTTTAGGTGGAGTTTAGGCTCAAGTTTAACATTCTCAATACATAACAAGCAAGCATGCAAAGAGTATGTGAGCAGCGGAAAGTAAAGCATGCAACTTGCAAGAATGTAAAGGGAAGGGTTTTGGAGGATTCAAACGCAATTGGAGACATGGATGTTTTTGTCGTGGTTCCGATAGGTGGTGCTATTGTACATCCATGTTGATGGAGACTTCAACCCACGAAGGGTAACAGTTCTTGTGAGTCCACGGAGGGCTCCACCCACGAAGGGTCCACGAAGAAGCAACCTTGTCTATCCCACCATGGCCGTCGCCCACGAAGGACTTGCCTCACTAGCGGTAGATCTTCATGAAGTAGGCGATCTCCTTGCCCTTACAAACTCATTGGTTCAACTCCACAATCTTGTCGGAGGCTCCCAAGTGAAACCTAGCCAATCTAGGAGATACCACTCTCCAAGAAGTAACAAATGGTGTGTTGATGATGAACTCCTTGCTCTTGTGCTTCAAATGATAGTCTCCCCAACACTCAACTCTCTCTCTCTCATAGGATTTGGATCTGGTGGAAAGAAGATTTGAGTGGAAATCAACTTGGGGAAGGCTAGAGATCAAGATTTATATGGTTGGAATGAAGTATCTTGGCCTCAACACATGAGTAGGTTGTTCTCTCTCAAAACTGGTAAGTTGGAAGTGTATGTTTGTTCTGATGGCTCTCTCCACGAATGAAGAGGAGGTGGAGGGGTATATATAGCCTCCACACAAAATCTAACCGTTACACACAACTTACCAAACTCGGTGGGACCGAATCATCAAACTCGGTCGGACCGATTTAGTAAACCTAGTGACCGTTAGGGTTTTCGGTGGGACCGATATGCAACTCGGTAGGACCGATATGGTTAGGGTTAGGGCATAACATAATCTCAGTGAGACCGATTACACAAACTCGGTGTGACCGATTTTGGTAATTAGCTAACCAGAGAGTTGGTCAGGCAAACTCGGTGGGACCGATTACTCAAACTCGGTGGGACCGATTTTGGTAATAATTTAACCAGAAAGTTTGCATTGTAATCTCGGTAGTACCGATTACACAAACTCGGTGAGACCGATTTTGGTAATGGACATACACAGAGAGATTGCAATCCCATCTCGGTGAGTACGAGATCCCTATCGGTGAAACCGATTTGCCTAGGGTTTGTGGCAGTGGCTATGACATATGAACTCGGTGGCGCCGGATAGAAAGAATCGGTAGGGCCGAGTTTGACTTTAGGTTTGGGTCATATGTGTGGAAGTGGGAAAGTAGTTGAGGGTTTTGGAGCATATCACTAAGCACATGAAGCAAGAGGCTCATTAAGCAACACCTCATCCCTCCTTGATAGTATTGGCTTTTCCTATAGACTCAATGCGATCTTAGATCACTAAAATGTAAAATTACGAGTCTTGAGCTTGAAGCTTGAGCCAATCCTTTGTCCTTAGCATCTTGAAGGAGTTCCCACATCCTTTAGTCCATGCCACTCCATTGTTGAACTTATCTGAAACATACTAGATAAAAGTGTTAGTCCAACAAGAGATATGTTGACATTAATTACCAAAACCACCTAGGGAGCACTTGTGCTTTCAATCTCCCCCTTTTTGGTAATTGATGACAACATACATCAAAGCTTTAGATAAAGATATAAAGAGTAGCAAGTAAAGCCCCCGAGCCCTGCCCGAGGAGGGCGCCAGGCACGCCTTCCTATGCGATGGAGGGAGGCGCCCCTAGAACGGGCACTGATCCTGACGAGGCTCCTGACGCGGCGCCATCTCCTTGGGGTCCTGTGCGGCGCAGCAACTTATTCTTGGGGATGGTCTCCGGAGGGCCTCCACTTCTGCTGTCGGGGTCGTCGATCGCTGCGGCTTGAAAGGCACGCTCGAGAGAGCACACCGCATCCCTCTCTTCACACGGGACCGTGATGATTCCTCCGCTTCCTGGCATCTTGAGAATGTTGTAGCCATGATGAATGACCGCCATGAACTTGGTCAGGGCTGGATACCCGAGGATGGCGTTGTACGGCAGATGGATGTGCGCGACGTCAAAGTCGATGAGCTCGGTGCGGTAGTTGTCGCGCTTGCCGAAGGTGACGGGCAGGCGGACTTGCCCTATCGGTGTGGTGGAACCATCAGTCACTCCTGAGAAAGGCTTGGTTGGCTGGAGCTGCTCATAGGGCACTTGAAGGTTGTCGAACGTGTCGACGGACTGGACGCTGAGCCCTGCGCCGCCGTCGATGAGAGTCTTGGTGACTTGCACATTGCTGATGACTGGGGAGCATGGCATAGGGAGTGCGCCTGCGGTGGAAACGCACTTGAGATGGTCTGCCGAGTTGAAGGTGATGGCACATTGGGACCACCTGAGTGGGCGCGTGGCCTCGAGCTTGGGGAGCACAGCGTTCACCTCGCGAGCGAACTATTTGAAGATGCACTGAGAGGCTGGGGCTTATGCACCGCCCAAGACGCAAGCGATCGCACGCGGCTCCTAGAAGCCCCCAGCCCCCTCGTCCTGGTGGTGGTCGTCGTTCCTTCTCGATGGCGGCAGCGAGGGAAGACCGATGTTACCCTGGGGGCGATCCTCACGAGTCGGGTCCCTCCAGGCGCCCTCGCGAGGTTGGTCCTGCCAGCGGTCCTCGCGAGGCCGGTCGCACCACTCTTGGTGCGGGCGACGGTCGTCCCAGCGTCCACCTCCACGTCCTCCTCCACGGCCGTAGCCCCGGTCGTTGCGCTCGGGGCATCGACCATAGCGTCCTTCTCGTATGGCCCTGAGCTCTTGGCAGTCGCTGGTGTTGTGGGTGTTCAGGTTGTGAAAGGCGCAGAACGGCCGATTGTTCTTGGACGACTCAGGCTGGTCTCTGCCTCTCTTGGTGTCGGGCTCCGCTGCGAGCACCACTGCGTCCTTGCGCTTCACGTCCTTGGCCTTGGTCTTATTCTCCTCCGCTGCTGCAGCTGGCAGCTCGAGGAGAGAGAGGCGCCCCTCCTCAGCTCTTGCGCACTTGGTTGCGAGGTTGAACAGCTCTTGATAAGTGCAGAGTTCCTCGTGGATAGCCATCTCTTCCTTCATCTTGACGTCACGGACGCCGTCGGAGAACGCGGAGATGATGGCCTCGTCCGTGACCTTGGGGATCTTGAGGCGGGTGTTGTTGAAGCGCTGGATGTATACGGAGGTTTCTCTGATTGTTGCTTGATGCGGCGCAGTCGCCCATGCCGGTGGGCGATCGCGAAGTGCCCGGTAGTTGGCAAGCGGTCACGCATCTCGCCCGAGGAGGAGATCGAGCCGTGCTTGCAGTTCGAGAGCGAGGCGGGCCCGTCCTTGAGAGCCATGGGGAACCAGTTCGCCATGACTTTCTCGTCGTTGTTGGCCTCTTCGATGCTCAGCTCGTAGAGCCGCAGGAGCTCCGTGGGGTCTGCGCTGCCGTCGTAGCATGGAGGTAGGTCTGGCTTGAACTTGCCTGGCTAGGTGACGCTACGCAGCTCGGGGGTGAAGGTGCGGCAGCTGGCTGTGGTTGCCGGGGCCTGCTTCAGGGGTGGAGCTTGGTCTTGCGGGGTTCGCGGCTTGCGCTGCAGGCGGTCTTGTGATCTTAACCAGTGGCCTTGAGGCGCCGGTGCAGCTCTCTTGGCAGCGGGATTTCTTGGCAGCTTCTTTCTTCACGCAGCAGCGCGCCAGTGTAAGCCGGATCACGCTGCATGAGAGGCGCCTTGGTGCCAAGGCACCATCTTGGGGGTGAGTGGTGGAAGCACACCATGAGCCCGTCGCCCATGGCTGGTTGAGGGGAGGTGTAACACCCGGAGTAACTTTCCATATTTGTAACTCCAACTCTTGCCATTTTCGGCATTGATATATGATATTCCCTCCGTGGTTGGGTTTTCTTCTTTTGCATTTTGTCTATGTCATGCATTTTATTTTATGTCATCATGTGCATCGCATTTGCATACGTGTTAAGTCTCATGATTCCGAGCATTTTTCCGTTGTCCGTTTTGCAATCGGCACTCCTATCTTCCCGGCGGTCCCTTTTACGTTTTTCCGTGTGCGGGTATTAAACCTTCTCGAAATGGACCGAGGTTTGTCTAGTGGCCTTGGTATACCACCCGTAGGCCACCGGTCAAGTTTCGGGTCATTTGGAGCTCGTTTGGTACTCCAACGGTTAACCGCACTCTCGCAAAGGCCTCTTTTAAGTTGCAGCCCAACACCCCTTCAAAACATCCCAATAACCCATCTAAGTCACCTCCATGCTCTCCGTCGTTCGATCACGATCGTGTGGGCGAAAACTACACCTCGTTTGGACTCTCCTAGCTCCCTCTATGCCTATTTAAGCAAACCTCCCCCGAAATCCGGATCATCTCCCCGAAACCCTAGCATTTTTTCCCCTCCGCGCCGCCGGACACGTCCGGGCGAGCCGGACGCGTCATCCGCCCGCCGCCGGCCGGCCGTGGCTGCCACGTCAGCCGGGCGCCCCGCCGCCGCCCTCGCGCCCGGCCATGAGGCCCAGGCGAGCCAGCGAACCCGCCGCCGCCGCCTCGGCTCCCGCCTCCGGCCGAGCCGCCGCCCCGCCGCCGAGGCGCCGCCTCCCGCCGCGCCCGCCGCCGCTGGCCGGCCAGCGCCGCCAGCCCGCTCGCCCGGCCACCAGCCCGGCCGGGCGCCCCGCGCCCGCCGACCCGGTCGCCGCCCAGCGGCCTGCCCCCTCGGCTCCCCTCCCGGCCGCCTTCCAGCGAGCTCATGAGCAACCCAGCGCCGCCGCCCCGATCCGATCCGATCCGGCCGGCCTCGGGAATCGCGTCGTTGACCTCTTTTCCCCTCTTTTCTTCTAAGTCTTTTTCATTGCTTGATATTTTGTGCAATTTTCGAAGTGGTATATCTTTGCTTCTGTAGATCCATTTTGCGCGTATAATATGTCAAAATGTTCGCCTCGAAGAGTAGATCATTTCATCTCATTGCATTATTTTCATTTGAGCTCAGCTTGATGCCCGAAATGCTGTTGGAAGAGTGCTATGTGATGTTAGTTTCTGTTTCGTAACAGAACTTGCACTTTTGTTATTTTTGCCATGATTAATATGTGCACCATATGAAGTTGAGTCCTACATGTGTTTTGAAATATGCCATGCCATCTTTCCAGGGGTGTATGCCATGTATTTTTGTGATCTATGTGGTGACTAGCACAAGCATGCAAAGTAGGTGTCCTAATGTTGCTGATTTCAGCCCTGTTTTAGCTGATTTTGATGCCATGTTAACTTGATGATACCGAGAGATCTATGCATATTTTGAGATACTTCAGTAAGGGTGTTTTGTAAAACATGTCTTGCTCTATCCATCCATGCCTTTGTTTGCAATTATGGAGTGCCATAGCTTGAGTCAATCGAGCTCTACTTTTGCTATCAAATGTTTCCTGGCAGATTGTATACATGTTATTCAATTTTGCCTAGCTTGTTGTGGTTGATCCATATATGCTATGTTAGTGTTCTTGCCATGTATGTCTTCTATGTCATGTCTTCTTGATGTATGTATGCTTAGTTTTTCATATAAGGCTCTGTAGTGAGTGCATTGAGCTTGTTAACATGCCCTCTCGTTATCAGTTTTTGACATGTCATGTTGCTGAATCTGTTAGCGAAACTTTCAATATTGACATGAGTGTTACTATATTTTAGGATCCTTTTTGGCTTATGGTCAGTAAGGGACTTTTGTTCTAGGCTTTGAGTAGATTCATGCCATGCCATGTTTTGCTATTTTAAGGTCCTGTAGCATGTAGTTTTGCTGTTCTGAACATTGCAACCTGATGCTGTTTTTGCCATGTCCAGCCTGATATTTTGTGCACTTTTGCCATGCTTGTTTGAACCTGTTATGATGTGAACTAGCCGTAGCTCAGTGCTCATCTTTTGTCGAGCATCTTGTGTAGATCACTGCCATGTGCTTTGTTGATACGTTTGGGTGCAGTAGCTTAATTAATTGTTGCTTGCTAAGTGACATCATGCTGTTAATGGCAGATTTGCGCCATTCTTGTTTTGCTTGCCATTTCCAAACCGTGCATCCGATTCCGGTGATCTTTATATCGATTTCAACGAAATCATCTCATCTTTCAGTGGCATGCTTGGTTTGCCAAGTTGATGCCTGGTTCATCATTACCTTCCGGGCGCTTTATCGCATTGCATATCACATCCCGCATATCATGTCATGTTTTGCATCATGTTGATTGTGCATTGCACCGTGATTTATTGTGGTTCCTTTGTTTGTGTTGTTGCTTTGGGTAGAGTCGGAGGCGAGTGCGTGAGCGAGGAACCTGTTGAGAACGCTTCGAGGATCAAGCTTTCGACAACTCTGAGAACATTGCGAGCAAGATGACCATACCCTCGAAATCACTTCTATCTTTGCTATGCTAGTTGCTCGCTCTTTTGCTATGCCTATGCTGCGATGCCTACCACTTGCTATATCATGCCACCCATATTGCCATGTCAGCCTCTAACCATCCTTTCCTAGCAAACCGTTGATTGGCTATGTTACCGCTTTGCTCAGCCCTCTTATAGCGTTGCTAGTTGCGGTGAAGCTGAAGTTTGTTCCTTGTTGGAACATGGAGATGTTGTTCCTTATTGGAACATGTTTACTTGTTGGGGATATCACAATATATATCTGCTATAATTAATACATCTATATACTTGGTAAAGGGTGGAAGGCTCGGCCTTATGCACAGTGTTTTGTTCCACTCTTGCCACCCTAGTTTCCGTCATACGGTGTTATGTTCCTTGATTTTGCGTTCCTTACGGTTGGGTGATTTATGGGACCCCCTTGACAGTTCGCTTTGAATAAGACTCGTCAGCAAGGCCCAACATTGGTTTTACCATTTGCCACCTAAGCCTTTTCCCGGGTTTTCGCGAGCCGAGGGTCATCTTATTTAAACCCGGGCGGTGCTCCTTGAGCGTTGGTCCAAAACTAAACACCGTGTGGGACCATTCCTTGGCAACATGGATTACGTCGGTTCCTGACGCTTAGCTTATCCGGTGTGCCCGAGAGCGAGATATGTGCAGCTCCTATCGGGATTTGTCGGCACGGTCGGGTGGTCTTGCTGGTCTTGTTTTATTGCTGTCGAAATGTCTTGTTGTCCGAGATTCCGAGATTGATCGGGTCTTCGGTAGAAGGAATATCCTTCGTTGGTGTGAGAGCTTATAATGGGCTAAGTTGGGACACCCCTGCAGGGTTATATCTTTCGAAAGCCGTGCCCGCGGTTATGAGGCAGATGGGAATTTGTTAATGTCGGTTGTAGAAAACCCAAAGTTGACCTCAATTAAAATACATCAACGCGTGTGTAACCGTGATGGTCTCTTCTCGTGAGTCCGGGAAGTGAACACGATGTTGGAGTTATGTCGGCGTAAGTAGTTCAGGATCACTTCTTGATCGCTATTAGTTTCACGACCGTGCTTGCTCCTCTTCTCGCTCTCTTTTGCGATGTAGCCACCATATATGCTAGTAAGCTTGCTGCAGCTCCACTTTACTACTCTGTCCTTCCTTATAAGCTTAAATAGTCTTGATCTCGCGGTGTGAGATTGCTGAGTCCCGTGACTCACAGATACTTCAAAACAGTTGCAGGTGCCGGCGATGCGGTGCAGGTGACTCAGCGAGCTCAAGTGGGAGTTCGACGAGGCGTGGTCGTTACTATGTGTCTTTCACGATGATCGTAGTGGTGCCCAGTTGGGACGATTCGGGGATCTGTGTAGCATTTGGGGTATCTTCTTTTATTTTGGTTCCGTAGTTGGACCTTGAGTGTACTCTGATTGATGGATGTTTATTTACGAATTGTGTGAAGTGGCGACTGTAAGCCAACTATGTATCTTTCCCTTAATTATTACATGGGTTGTGTGAAGATTACCTCACTTGCGACATTGCTTTCAATGCGGTTATGCCTCTAAGTCGTGCCTCGACACGTGGGAGATATAGCCGCATCGGGGGCGTTACAGAGGCAGAGAGTTGGACGGTGTTGGAGAGCCCCCTGCGGCGCGGACGAGTTCGGCGATGCGGTCAAGCAACTCCTCGTAGACATCGTCGACAGGGCGGTAGCGGAGGAGCTCGTTCGCCGCGATGAGCGCAGCTCGGGCCTCCACGGGAGTGCGGTGCACGCAGGACGAAGAACCAGCAGGGTGAGCGACGGAGTAGCGGTGCGGCCATCCTGCCGCACAGAGGGGTGCAGCGAGGACGTCTGCTGCTTGTTCCCCGCCGGGCCGGTGGCGGCATTGGCGACAGGAGACGGAGAAAGACGAGGTGGCCTGCCTATGGGAGCCGTCTGAGCGACGCGGGGGGAGAGGGCAGCCTGACTCTCAGCTCGAGCACGGCGAGTGTCGGCCATGGAAACGATGGAACGATGAAGCAACGAATCGATGGAGGAGAAACCACGGCGCACCCCTACCTGGCACGCCAAATGTCGGATGTGGGGTTCCGGCAAACCCTTAAGGTTCAAACACTGGGGTGCGCGCGAAGTCTTTCCCTCCTACCGATCTACGCTCTAGCTCACTAAGATCTTGTGGGTTTGGAGGTCGTGGTACATGCAGTACCGGCTGCCCTTGGAGGACTCGGGCTGATCTCTGCCTCGCTTGGTGTCTGGTTCGGCCGCGAGCACGGCAGCCCCCTTGCGCTTCATGTCCTTGGCCTTGGACTTCTTCTCTTCGGGATCCGTGGCACGCAGCTCGAGGAGGGAGAGGCGCCCCTCCTCAGCCCTGGCGCACTTGGTCGCCAAGTTGAACAGCTCCAGGGAGGTGCACAGATCTTCGTGCATCGCCAGCTCCTCCTTCATCTTGACGTCGCGCACGCCATCAGAGAAGGCAGAGATGCTGGCCTCCTCCGTTACCCTGGGGATCTTGAGGCGTGCGTTGTTGAAGCGCTGGATGTACTTTTGCAGGGTTTCCCCTGGCTGCTGCTTGATTCGGCGCATGTCGCTCACGGCGGGTGGCCGGTCGCGAGTACCCTGGAAGTTAGCGATGAAGCGGGTACGCATCTCGGCCTAGGAAGAGATCGTGCCTGGAGCCAGGTTCAGGAGCCATGTGCGGGCCCCGTACTTGAGCGCCATGGGAAACCAGTTCGCCATGACCTTTTCATCCCCGTTGGCAGCCTCGATGCCCAGCTCGTGAAAGCTGGAGGAACTCCGTAAGGGTCAGCCGTGCCGTCGTGCGCGTGGGCAGGTCTTGCTTGAACTTGGCGGGCCCGCGGCGCTGCGCCTTCCGGAGGTGAAAGCGCGGTAGCCCGCCCGTGGCCGCGGGGGCCTCGGGCGACATAGGGCTTGGTCTTGTGGGCCTCCCTGCGCCGTGGCTGGGGCAGCGAGGTCTTGATGTGCCGGGGCGGGGGCGCTCGGCGGCTTCTTCTGGCGAGGACTTCTTGACAGCTCTGCTCTTGCCGCGCCGGCGCTGGCGGAGCAGGTTCCGCCCGAGGGGCCGCGTGCCCAGGGCCAAGCGCCGTCTTGAGGAGGCGGCCGAGGCGCCAGGAGCTTCATCGCCAGCGAAGCGCGTGCGGTGCAGCGAGGCAGACGCGCGGGTCGCCTCTGCAGCGAAGACGAGCTTCGGCGTCTCGGTCGAGCCATTCTTCGTAAACGTCGTCGGCAGGCGGTAGCGTAAGGCTTCGTTAGCGCGATGAAGTGCATCTCGGGCCTCCATGGCGCAAGCGTAGCGTGGCGAAAGAACCAGCGGGTGGCGCGGCGTGGAAGTGCGGCCGTCCGGCCTCATGGGCCAGAGTCTTTGGGGCGACGCTTGCTGCTCGTTCCCGCCGGGCGATGGCGGCGTTGACGGCAGGTGGCGAGAGCAGCGAGGGCGCCCGCCGGCAGAAGCCGTCTGGGCGACATGGGAGGCGAGGGTGGCTCAGCGCTCGGCGCGGGCCCGACGAGCGTCAGACATGGTTGCGGTGGTCGGGGAAGAACGAGGCGACGAAAGGCAGATTCCGGCGCACCCCTACCTAGCGCGCCAAATGTCGGATTTCGGGTTCCGGCAGACCCTTAAGGTTCGAACTCTGGGGTGTGCGCGGAGATCCAACCCTCCACCGTCTCGTACCTCGCCGAATCACAGGGACCTAAACTACTAGAAAGAACAGCACAAGAGACACGAGATTTATACTAGTTCGGGCCACCGTTGTGGTGTAATACCCTACTCTAGTTTGTGGTGTGGTGGATTGCCTCTTGGGCTGATGAAGAACAGTACAGGGAAGAACAGCCTCGCGAGAGTCTGTTCTTGGTGGGTGTGATGAACTGCTAGGCGGTGTCCCGTCGCTCTAGCTTGAGGATCGGGTCTCTATCTCTCTCTCTGGATTCCAAATGCCCACCTCCTTCCTATCCGATCGACCCTCTCTTACTCTGAGTGTGGCTACTCCTATTTATAGGCGAAGGCCCTGGGCCTCTTCCCAAATATTGAGCGGGAAGGGCTCCAACAATTGGCCATTTTGAAGGGGAACAGCGGGTACACTTATCCTGACTAAAGTTGGTCCTCGCTTTGCCAAAGGCTCTGGTGATGGCCTTTGCTTGGGCTCCACGATGACTCCCTTCCACCCGTTGGGGCTGGTCTTGGTCATGTTGCACGAAGCGGATGCCTTTGCTTGATGCTCTTACTGCGCTTGCTCCTTTGCACCAAAGAGGAAAGGAGGGCGCTGCTGTGGCTGGCGCCCGGCCTGGCGCCCTTGGTAAATCATGGCTTGCGTCATGGGCACCTTGCGAGTACCCTGCCTTGACTCTCGCCTCCTCATGAGCCAGCTGGCGAGGCCGTGCACGAGAAGCTCCTTGTCGTCCGCCCGTAATCTGGCCCCTCGCGAGGTCTTGAGCTTGTGTTGATGAAGATGGGCTGTCTGGGCCTCCTTTGAGCCACGCCGCAGGCGCGCAGCGAGCAAGTCACAGGGACCCCGTTCCCGAAGCGCCCGGCGATAGCCCGGGCCTGGCGGCGCCCGAACAGCGTGCGAGAGGCGAAAGGGTAAGTGTGAAGCGTCGTGGGCCCTAACAGCCTGCGGCCTTAGGCGCCCGCGTGGCGGTTGATTGAGCAGCGTCGCCTTTGCTTCCCCGATGCCTCGGTAACCGCCCGGATTCGACAGGTCCTTGCATGCAGAGTTGGTCATGATGATCGGTGATCGTTTAGGCCGACGGCTGGCCTCCGCCGGCTATAAGTACGGAACGGCGTGCGCCCTTCTAGTCTATCCTTCTGCTCCTTTTCTTCCTCGTCTCGTCTGGTTGCCATGGCTCCGATCCGCGGTTCTCGAGGGAAGAAGGAAAGGCTCCTCAAGAGGATCTGACCGCTCCCCCCAAAGCGGCTTGCTCTCTGAGTGTCGAGGCAGGGCGCTCGCCGAGGCGCCCATGCCACTGATGCGTCGCGGCCGCCACCGGGTTTCCTCTTCCCTTATGCGCGCAAATTGGTGGCCACTGAAGGAGGTGGCGCTGGGCGCCCAGGCGGTGCCGCCCGGCGGCCCGGTAGTCACGAAGGTGTGCATCTTCCCCACAGTCCACGCCGAGGCTCTGCCGGAGATTCGTGCCCGTCGCGCGCCTCCTAAGTCTTGGATTCGCTTTCCTTCTTTCTCCGCCTCCGTCGTCCGGTGAAGAGCCCACAGACTCTGGCTGCAGCCGCTAGCTGCGGCACCCTTGCGACAAGGAGAGGTTGCAGTGGTTGCCCAGGCGAGGTCTTCATGACTCGAGGCTGGGGCGAGGTCGCCCGGTCTATAGGACAAGGGGTGCCCTCGCGATCCACTGGTCACGATGGTGCTTTAGTGATGTCCTTCAAGCTCTTGACGGAGGGTCGTCGGTGGAAGTGCTGCCCGGGAGAGTCGGTCGGGACCCTGCTGCGGTGGCGGAGGCCAGCTGACCACTCCTTGGCAGCTCTCGAGCGGACAGGCGCCCGGAGGATCCAGCAACTCCACCGAGCTCTTGGGCGCGGAGATGGCGGCAGCAGCTCGAGCCCCGAGCCTGCGCCCGCTCCGGAGGCAGGCGAGCTCGTCAGTCGTCGCCGCCCGATCTGGATGGGGTTGGCTCCGGACGGGTGGCCTTGTTGATGATGGCGCTTGCCGCGGTGGTCCCTGTAGATAGGACTCCTTAGGATTCGCGTCTTTTGTTCTGCGGCGTGTCAGAATGTACCCTTGAGGGCTTGTAAGATGTTTGTAACCGTTTGTCAATATGATCCTTATTGTGAGGTAATGCGGGATGCTCATTCCGTTCTAGCTCGATTTCTTCCTTCCGGACCTCGTGAGGGCTTGGTGCTCTGCGTCGTCAGGTCCCGATCCCAAAGCGGCTTCGGCCGTCGCTGGTATCTGGTCGCGATGCGTGGTCAAGGCGGAAGGTGGCGGCCCGAGGTCAGTAAGAGCCTCTGAGTCGCGATGCTCGGGGTCCCCTTGGCGCTCAAGCAGCCATCATTCGGTGAGAAAGGAGGCGGCGTTGCTAACATGGAGTTGCATTGAGTGTGGAGATGATGTTGCGATGACTAATGTATGCGGAGGTGACTTATCTCGAGGTCGAGGACAATGCTTCACAGTGCGGCGCCAGGTCCGTGCCTTGGCGGCGAGAGATTGCGTGGCGAGGTCATTTCGTGCTCCTTGGAGGACCTGCAGGATCACCACAAAAGGAACAAGAGCTCGCCGTGGCGTCGTTAGTCCTACCGTTAGTTGCTTTGGAGAGGCACGAGAGGCCTCGCGAGTGTGTCGGGGCACCGTGAGCCAGCAGCGGGACTCACGAGGCCCTACCTCAAAGCGGAGTTGCGCTGGCTCTGGAGCCTCATCTTGGCGTGTTCCTGCAAATTTGGCCAAATGCGGTGCTCTCGTCTTGGTCCGGCTCTCGGGCTGGTCTCGGCCGTCGTTGGCAAGCCGGTCGCGATGCCATGGACAAGACCCGAGGGTGAGGGCGGAGGCGGTAGGAGCCACAGTCGCGATGCTCGGCACCCCCCTTTAGCAGCATAAGCTGGATTAGATGGCGCAACTCTACGTCCTCGGGTCCCGGCTCTCGGGCTGGTCTCAGCCGTCGCTGGCAAGCCAGGTTGCGATGCCATGGCAAGACCATAGGGTGAGGGCCGGAGAGCATGTAGGAGCCCTGAGTCGCGATGCTCGAGCACCCCCTTTAGCAGCGCAAGCTAGGTGAGACGCCGCACTCGTCCTCGGGTCCCGGCTCTCGGGCTGGTCTCGGCCGTCGGTGGCAAGCCGGTCGCGATGCCATGGACAAGACCCGAGGGTGAGGGCGGAGGCGGTAGGAGCCCTGATTCGCGATGCTCGAGGCACCCCCCTTTAACGCACAAGCTGGGTTAGATGGCGAAACTCTATGTCCTCGGGTCCGGCTCTCGGGCTGGTCTCGATGCGTGTTGGCAAGCCAGGTCACGATGCCATGGACAAGACCAGAGGTGAGGGCGGAGGCGGTAGGAGCCTGAGTCGCGATGCTCGGGCACCCCCTTTAGCGTGCAAGATTCCGCCACCGGGAAAAGGCACCAAATAACAAGCATGGTGGGCGAGAGCATAATCCTAAGGAAAAGTAGGAGGGATACATGCATTGGGGTGGCCCGGCGGCTTGGGGATGATGCAGCCAGGCCCCCAACAGGATAGGCTAACGACATGAAGTCAAAGGGATACATGCCACGAGGGGCGGACCCATGGCTGGGAATAATCTGACCTGAAGGCGCTCCCGGCGGAAATAAAACTTAAATATGTCACTGGTGATGTTGGGGATGAAGGGTGTTGGTGCAGCAGACTCGGTGGGCTGCGGAGCCAATCCTCACGAGCCCCCAGGCCGGGGCCTCGGGGCCTCGGGCGTTGGCGGCTCCTCGGGGACCATCTCCATCTCCGCCCGGGGCTGCAGGCGTGCTTGACCTCTTGAGCCTCGGGATGGTCCTCATGAGGCAGCAGTGAGTGCTTGAGCAGCCATGTTTGGCAGAGCTATAAGGCATGCATACGTGGTTGTGGGGCGGACCCTCATAGCGTCCCACTCGCGGGCAGAGGCACTCTTGAGATGCGCCTCGGTTGAGCCTGGTATGTCGATGCAGACGCGCAGCCCACCATCCTCGCCAGGGATGGGGGGCCAGTGGCGGCGGCTGCCCCTCATGACCCTTGACTCCTGTAGCTCTGAATGGCCTTGCTTGATGAACTCTTGAGGTTCTGTCCTCCTGGTCTTGCTCCTGCTTGCGGAAGCGTGCTTGAAACACGCCTCACGTGGTGCCCAAGCACCTCCCTCGAGACCTTGGCGGTGGCGGCCCTCGGGGAGAGCCCAGAGCCACTGAGGAGGCGCCAGGCGCGCTTTCCTATCTGCGATGGAAGGAGGCTCCCCTGGCCGGTCACGGACCACGAGGGGCCTGTCTCTTGAAAGAGCTGGGGCGGTCGATGTCTTCTTCTTCTTGGGTGCGGCCTCGGGGAGGCCTCCTGCTGCTGTAGTGCAGGTCTTCCGGTGATGCGGCTGAAAAGCTCGCTCGGGGGAGCTGCTGCGTCTCCTCTTCACGAGGCACCGTGATGACTCCGCCGCTTCTGGCATCTTGAGCACGTTGTAGCCGTGGTGGAGTTCACGACCATGAATTTGTGCGCTGGGTACCGAGGATGGCGTTATCGGCGGTGAATGTGGGCGGCGTCGAAGTCGATGAGCTCGGTGTGGTAGTTATCGCGGGCCCGAAGGTGGCGGGAAGGCGGACCTGCCCGATCGAGACCGTGGAGCCGTCGGTGACTCGGAGAAAGGCTTGGTTGGCTGAACTGTTGTAAGGCACTTGAAGATTGTTGAATGTCTCCACGGACGGGGCGTTGAGCCTGCTCCACCGTCGATGAGGTCTTGGTGACTAGCACGTTCTTGATGATTGGGGAGCAAAGCATCGGAGAACTCCGTGTGGCTGCGCACTTGAGCTGATCCGCTGAGCTGAGCGTGATGGCGCGCGCCGACCACGAGGAGGCGTGTGGACTCGAGCTTAGGGAGGACTGCATTCACTTGCAGCGAACTGCTTGAAGATCTGGTTGAGAGGCTGGGGCTTGAGCTCCACCCGGGATGCGAGGCGATCGCCGCGCTTCTGGAAGCCCAGCCCCTCGTCGATGATGGTCTTGATTCTCCTTGGTGGCGCGGCGCGGAGGGAGCCTGCGTTCCCTTGCAGGCGATCCTCACGAGGCTGATCCTCCAGCCCCCCTCGCGAGTGGGTCTTGCCAGCCGGTCCTCGCGAGGTTGGTCGTGCCACCCTTGCGCGGGCAGCATGTCTTCAGCGTCTGCATTCCTTCCTCCTCCTCGGCCGTAGCCGGTCGCTGCGCTCGGGCGTCTGCCGACCCTTCCTTGGCGCCGCGGCCGGAGCTCTTGACATTCATTGGTGTTGTGGGTGTGGAGGTCGTGGTACACATGATACCGGCTGCACTTGGAGGACTCGGGCTGATCTACGCCTTGCTTGGTGTCCGGTTACGCGCGAGCACGGCAGCCCCTTGCGCTTCACGTCCTTGGCCTTGGACTTCTTCTCTTGGGATCGCGGCGGGCAGCTCGAGGAGGAGGCGCCCTCCTCAGCCTGGCGCGCTTGGTCCCAAGTTGAACAGCTCGAGGAGGTGCCTGAGATATTCGTGCATCGCCGGCTTCCCCTTCATCTTGACATCGCGCCGCCCGTCGGAGAAAGAGATGATGGCCTCCTCCGTTACCACAGGGATCTTGGTAGCGTTGTTGAAGCACTGGATGTACTTTTGCGGGGTTTCCCACGGCTGCTTTGTGATTCGGCGCATGTCGCTCCGCGGCCGGTGGCGGTCATAAGTACCACGGAAGTTGGCGATGAAGCGAGTGCGCATCTCGGACGAGAAGAGATCATGCACGGGGCGAGTTCGAGAGCAGTGCGGGCCCGTCCTTGGCGCCATGGAAACCAGTTCGCCATGACCTTTTCATCCCGTTGGCAGCCTCGATGCCCGATTAAGTGAAGCTGGAGGAACTCCGTAGGGTCGGCCGTGCCGTCGTGGCGTGGAGGCAGGTCAGCTTGAACTTGGCGGGCCGCCGCGGCTGCGCCTTTCGGAGTGAAAGCGGCAGCCCGCCGTGGCAGCGGGGGCCTCGGACGACAGAGGCTTGGTCTTGTGGGCCTCCTGCGCCGTGGCTGGGGGCAGCGCAGAGGTCTTGGCGTCTTGGGGGCGGGGCGCTCGAGGCGGCTTCTTCTGGCGAGGACTTCTTGACAGCTCTGCTCTTGCAGCGCCCGGCGCTGGCGAGCAGGTTCCGCCAGAGGCGCGTGCCTTAGGGCCAGGCGCCGTCTTGAGGAGGCGGCTGGCGCCCGGGAGCTTCATCGCTGCTGTGAGGCGAGTGCGGTGCAGCGAGGCGGACGGCGAGGTCGCCTCTGCAGCAGCGGACGAGCTCGGCGACTTCGGTCGAGCCATTCTTCGTGAAGCGTCGTCGGCAGAAGCGATAGCGCAGGAGCTTCGTTAGCGCGATGAGTGCAGCTCGGGCCTCCATGCGCTTGAAGCGCGCGTGGCGAAGAACCAGCGAGGTGGCGAAAGCGTGGCGGTGCGGCCATCCGCCTCATGGGCGAGTTACGGGGCGGCGTTTGCTGCTCGTTCCCGCCGGGCGGTGGTGGCGTTAGCGGCATGTGGCGAAACGATGAGGGCGCCCGCCCGGCCAGAGCCGTCTGGCGACATGGGAGGCGAAGCGGCTCGGCGCTTCGGCGCGGGCCCGGCAGCGTCGAGACATAGTTGCGGTGGTCGAGGAAGAACGAGGCGATGAAAGGCAGATTCTGGCGCACCTACCTAAGCGCGCCAATTGCCGGTTCGGGTTCGGCGAGACCCTTAAGGTTGAACTACGGGCTGCGCGGAGATCCAACCCTCAACGTCTCGTACCTCGCCGAATCGCGGGGACCTAAACTACTAGAAAGAACAGCACAAGAGACACGAGATTTATACTAGTTCGGGCCACCGTTGTGGTGTAATACCCTACTCTAGTTTGTGGTGTGGTGGATTGCCTCTTGGGCTGATGAAGAACAGTACAGGGAAGAACAGCCTCGCGAGGGTCTGTTCTTGGTGGGTGTGATGAACTGCTAGGCGGTGTCCCGTCGCTCTAGCTTGAGGATCGGGTCTCTATCTCTCTCTCTGGATTCCAAATGCCCACCTCCTTCCTATCCGATCGACCCTCTCTTACTCTGAGTGTGGCTACTCCTATTTATAGGCGAAGGCCCTGGGCCTCTTCCCAAATATTGGCGGGAAGGCGCCAACAATTAGCCATTTGAAGGGAACAGCGGGTACACTTATCTGACTAAAGTTGGTCCTCGCTTTGCCAAAGGCTCTGGTGATGGCCTTTGCTTGGGCTCCACGATGACTCCCTTCCACCCGTTGGGGCTGGTCTTGGTCTTGTTGCAGAAGCGGATGCCTTTGCTTGATGCTCTTGCTGCGCTTGCTCCCTTTGCACCAAAGAGGAAAGGAGGGCGCTCTGTGGGCTGGCACCAATGGCGCCCTTGGTGCGTCATGGCTGCGTCATGGGCACCTCGCGAGTACCCTGCCTTGAACTCACTTTGCCTCCTCATGGCCGAGCTTTGATGAGGCCGTGCTGAGAAGCTCCTTGTCGTCCACCCTTGAGGCTTGGCCCCTCGCGAGGTCTTGAGCTTGTGTTGATGAACATGGGCTGTCTGGGCCTCCTTTGAGCCACGCCACGGGCCTTGAGCGAGGCAAGTCACAGGGACCCCGTTCCCGAGAACACCCGGCAGATCGTGTGTTGGCTTCTTGCTCTGTTCGAGTCTAGATCAGCCTGCCTCTCTGAGTGGTGGCTAGCTCTACTTATATAAACCTGGTCCTCTTCCCAAATGTTGGCGGGAAGGGAGCCAACAGCAATGAGCAAATTTGAAGGGGACAGCTAGTACAAGCTATCGACAAAGCGGTCCTCGCTGCGAAAAGCCACAGGGTGACACCGTCTTGGGCTCCACGATGACCTCCGCCTTGCCGTCCTCCTGGTCTTTGTCTTGTTGCACCAATATGGCAACCTTTGTCTGATGCCTCGGTACTCTTCGTCTGCGCATGCCTCCTTAGCACCAAAGAGGAAACAAGGACTCTGTGCGCTCTGGCGCCTGCCTGGCACCCTCCTGGCACCATTCGTCATGGCTCACGTCACGAGTCCCTCGTGAGGTTCGCCCCGCCTTGATATCTCCACTCCTCGTGAGGCCGCCTGGCTAGGCCACTCCAGAGGAAGTCTTGCGTTGTCCGCCTCGCGAGGCTTGGACCCTCGCGAAGGTATTGGATGCCTTGTAGATGAAGATGGGCCGTACGGCCCGCTGCCTAGTCACGCTGTGGGCCGTAGGCAGGCAAGTCTGGGGACCCCCGTTCCCAGAACGCCGACAGCAGGAGCAAGTGCCTTGGCGGCAACTGCTGCAACTGCTTCCCAATAGAGTAGGTCGGGCAGATCAGTGCATCCTTCTTGTCACAGGGGATGGTGATCATGGTCATCGGCCCAGGCATCTTCAGCATGCTGTAGGCGTAATGCGATGCCACCATGAACTTGGCTAGTGCCAGGCGGCCAAGGATCCCCTTTTAGGGCAAGGGGATCTCAGCTACATCGAAGACAATCCTTTCTGTCCTGTAGTTCAACTCGCCTCCAAACGTCACGAACAGCGTGACCTTCCCTTGGTGGCTCCTTCTGGGTTGACCCTTAAAACATGCCCGTCTCCTCGAGGTCTTCATCGAAGTACAGCCTTTTGATCTGCAGGTGAGATCAAGTTCAGACCGGCCCCGCCGTCAACCAGCATCTTGTTCACCTTGAGGTTGTGTATTGTTGGTGAAACCAACAACGGCAAACACCCGGCCGCAGTTGTGCGATCAGGGTGGTCCTCGGCGTCAAAGATGATAGGCGCGCTGGACCACTTCAGCGGCTTCTGAGCGTCGAGCACCGGCTCCGCTGCTGCGATCTCACGCGCCCATTGCTTGAGTTGCTGGTGAGAGGTATGCAGCGAGGCGCCACCATCGACGCACATGGCCTCCGTAGCCTTTTGGAACTGATGCTCGCCGGACTCGTCGTCCTCGTCATGATCGTCGTCTTCTTGCTTCTTGTCGCGGCCCCGAGCGGGCCTCTCTTGTTGGTTATCCTTGCCGCCGCAGCCTCCTTGGCTGCCACGCTTCTTGCCGGATCCTTCAGCGCCATCCTGACCCTTCTCCTTGTCCCGCCTCTCATACTCGGCTTTTTGCTTTTCAGCAAGCAGCTCGACTTGTCGGCAGTTTTGGACGTCGTGGCCCTTGGTGCGGTGGATCTTGCAATACTGCTTGTCGGAGCCCCCTGTCTTGTCGGCAGCCGCCAAGGCCCGGTGTCGGTGTCAAAACAGGGGGATCTTGGGTAGGGGGTCTCGAACTGTGCGTCTAGGCGGATGGTAACAGGAGACAAGGGACGATGTTTTTACAGGTTGGGCCCTCTTGATGGAGGTAATACCCTACTCACCTTGATTAATATTGATGATATGGGTAGTACAAGAGTAGATCTACCACGAGATCAAGGAGGCTAAACCCTATAAGCTAGCCTATGGTATGATTGTTGTTCTTCCTACGGACTAAAACCCTCCGGTTTATATAGACCTTTGGATAGGTTAGGGTTACAGTCGGTTACAATGGTAGGAGATCTACATATCCGTATCGCCAAGCTTGCCTTCCGCCAAGGAAAGTCCCATCCGGACACGGGACGAAGTCTTCAATCTTGTATCTTCATAGTCTTGGAGTCGGCCGTGGCGATGGTCCGCTATCCGGACACCCCTAGTCAGGGACTCCCTCGGTAGCCCCGAACCAGGCTTCAATGGCGATGAGTCCGTGGCGTTGATTGTCTTGACATTGCGGCGGGTTCTTCTCCAAATTCCATATACTTGTCGAATAGTGTCAAACCACGATAAATGTTGCGCTCCTCGGCTTCTAGGCCCAATAATGGTCATCTTCCGTGTTTGAATGGATCGAAAAGCCAGGTATTTTACAATTACCCCCCTAGCCGTGCAAATGAGCCTCCTATAAAAGGGCAGGATTTAGATCTGAGTCACACCATCCCCCCTTTTGAGCTTTCATCGGGCGCCTCGATCCAAGCCCATTCCATCATGGACGGTCGATCGGCTCCTCCTCTCGCGCTCCAGTCCCGGCCGGGGAAGTGGGAGATGCTCGGTCCGCATAGCGAGCTAGTTATACTCAAGCCTAGGGATTTCTCCCCGGCCTTCATGGTCCCGATTCGAGCCAGACTTGCCACCTACAAGGCGGAAAGCAAGCGGAGGCGTCCCGATCCCTCTAAAGGAGGCGGGTATGCTTCATCTCTTATCTAGTAAGAGGACTCGGATTTCCAATCCATTCGATTCTCGGGGCTCACAGGTTCTATAGCCTCCGGTTGCACCATCTTACTCCTGCCTCCATCTTGCACAGCGGGCCGTGGCCCTTTGTGAACTGTTCTTGGCGTTGAGGCTCATTTGGGCTGTGGAAGAGAATATTCTACCTAATACCCCGTTCTCATGAAATTGATATATCAAGTGGGCGGAGCGAGCTATAGCGCATCGTCGGGACGGATACCTATCAGGAACCCCAAGAAAGCGTCGAAGACTAGCCTTGAATGGTTTTACTTGGAGGGCGTCCGCTGCGGATCCTGTTGGATCGGCCTCCGGAGTTCAGCAATGCTCCTCTGAAGAAGCCCCTAAGCTGGCGCCCTCGGAGCCCGGAGAGAAGATGACGGGATGTCCTTTATTTGATGAGCGAATAAAGTTCTTGGCTCATGCGAATTGACCATGATAGGAGTCATGGCAATCTGCATAATGAAGTGCAGCCGCTCAATACAGCTGGCCACCCATGTGGGACTTCAGCGGGAGGGCGATGCCACCGCCATGGCCGTAAAGGGCGGGATCGGTCACCGGCTGGTGAAGATCTTATGCGCCATGTATAAAGGGAGGAGGAGGATTTCCTCGTGTCAATCCTTGAAGGAGTTTTCGTTGAATAATCCTCGAAGCTGGGTAAGCAAACATCTTTGTGACCTGTCCGATCCATGTTCCCATGGTTAAATATCTCATTTCGCGGTTTACTTGCGAGGCTGCGCCGGACTATGGAAGATACACAGCCCGCCCCCACAACCGAGGATCCGGGCGGTCCCTCGATCCGACATCGAAGAGGATCCGGATATAAAGGTGGAGTTGATCGGCGGGGTATTCCACCAACTTAGCATCGACAATGCTTTGGTTGCCATTCGGTGATTACCGGAATACTTCCGACCTCACGGTAAATGAGACCAAGATCCCAAAACCACGATAATGACCCATCCATGCTTATTTTTATCACGTATACCAATGGTGCTTGAGGTACCTTGGCGGGAAGCCGAGCCCGTGGCTGGCCAACAAAGGCGGTCTTGCCCATGAGCTAAAAAGAAGTGCGGTCGGATCGAAACTCCACCGCAATGGTATGGCGTGTCACCATACTCCCGAGTTGATTCTTGGAAGGCATAATGCGCTAGTGCTCTTTTCGGGAAAAAGCATTCGCCGTCTTGAGTCGGAGAGGTTGCCAATCGAACCTTCACGGCCAGGCTTCAAAGCTGGGTCGGAGGCTGAAGGCGAGCATGAGGCGTCGTCGGATGCTCCTTCGATGAAGGATGCCGACAGGTTGTCCGCCACCAACTCCGAGGTGGAGGCGCCTTGAATCGAGGCGCCGCCCGGACAGTTCTTCGTGGCGCATGTTTCTCCCGGAGGCCTAGAATGCCTTGATTAGGGAGATCGCACCTCCGTGCCGCTCAAGATGGTCTAAACGAGCAGCGGGCAGTATGTGAAGGACATCTGGTAAGAAATTTGTGATTATATATGCGGTAGCCCGAGACTTAAAATAGTTAGAATAACTGATTTAAGGATCATTTGTTATCTGAGGATCTTCTGAAAAAAATACCCGACTATCGGGGCTTGAAGAATGCAAGGCCCAACTTGAGGCCGCACTAGCACTCTGAGGGCCGCGAGACCCCCCTGGTAATATCGCTTTAAAAATAGTTTATGAAGTCGGCGGGTTTGTAAATCGACAAAAATATTGCAGATGGCGCGGACTAGATCCGGACAAGAAGCAGCTCTTGCGCCAGCTAAAGGCGGCGAGGCGTGCTTACGAGTGTGGAAGGAAAAAATAACCTCCAAGGCGCCAACACCAAGCTGGGTGAGGAACTAAAGGATGTTCGTGCCCGGTTATCGACTCCGTAAAGGAGAATCGGCGGCTCGTCGCGGCATTTTCGATAAGTGCTTGAGCGAACTTGAAAGAGTTGGCGAGGAAGGCGACTAACATAAACATGTATGTAGGTTTTTCACGGAGTCGTCACGAGGAGGAGATGCCCAGATTCTTGGTGATCTTCTTCCCGAACTGCGTCATTTACGAAACGAGTCCGGCGGTGATGAAAGGCATCGGCCGAACCTTGTGGCCATCTATCTCCTGCCGAAGGCATTGGGGAGCTGGAAGAAGCGGCTTCAAGAACGCGGCGGTGCTTCGGCTATGGAAGATATCGGACTGCCGTCAAAGCGCCAGAGAGGCTGGGCCATGGTAAAGGCAGCGGTACGAAGGTGACCCAAACCACATGGCGAGTCGGACTGTGGGGCGGATGGGATGGAGATCCTGTAAGCAGTGTCGGCCAAGTAGAATTGGCGCCAAGTATTCCACAAGATTGTAAATTAGATAGCCTATTAGATGGCATTGAGGAGGAATACAATGAGTCGAGTTGACTATGTAAAAATATGACATGAAAGAATGTCTTCTAGCGGATTGTAGATCGTTTGTCATAGCGGACCTTTTCTCTTGACCTCCGGACCCAATAGTCGGGTGTGTCGAATACCTGCCATTGGTTATATAAGAACCATGGTATGCATGGAGACAAAGGCGTAGGGGTCATTGTTGTTATGTCGGACAAGTGCCCAACTAGTTATGTTATATTACATGGGTAGTAAGAAACATCTTCGGGGAGAATAGTTAGTTAAGGGTTCCTTTCACTGGGGTGCATGCCCTAAAGTGCATGTCAAAGCTGCTATGAAAGCAGAAAATCATCTAAGGGCAGATGGGTAAATAGTTAAAAATCATCTTTCAGTTCACCGACCGAATATTCCCTTAAACGCTAGCTTTCGGCTTCACCGGTCGAGGTACACATCCGGTGACCAGCGGTAACAATCGAGAGGTGCTCCTTTACCACCTAGCTGAACAATCGGGAGCGTAGGGGTAAGCACAGAGCGAGCAACCCAGCTTGGCCAAAACTTAAGTCATATCAATGCATATAATGGTGAATAAAAGGTACATGCGGAAGTTTAACGCATGTGTTGGGCATAAGCCCGTATAAATAAGCTTACATTAAAAGCCCCGAATATAATGGCGCGGACAGCGCGTCAAGTGTGTCTTGAAAAAAGCGCATAAGCGAGCCTCTAGAGGCTTCAAGAAGAAGAAGGAGGAAGGAGAGAAATAAAGGACAGCAAAAATAGAAAATGTGGGCGGGGAAGGAGGCGAACTTGGAATCCGGCACTTAGGCGTAGAATCTTCGTGGGCGGGCTCGTTCCATGGGTTCGGCTCAATCGGTTATCCGATCGTTTATGAGCGGTATGCTCTGCGGTCGGGACCTGGTCGATGATGAAGGACCTTCCCATTTGGGCTTGAGTTTGTCCTTTTTCTTGTCCGGTGAGCGTAGAACTAGTTTGCCAGCGTTTTAAGCTTTGGCCGTACTTCCCTGCTTTGATATCTTCGAGCCTGCTATTGATAGAATGCGGAACGAGCTTTTGCCACGTCACGCTCCTCCTCCAATGTGTCCAAACTGTCCTGCCGATCAAGCTCGGCTTCTCTTTCTTCAAACATGCGCCTTGAGGTGAGTCATGTATTATGTCATGAGGCAAGACTGCCTCTGCGCCGTACACCATGAAGAATGGTGTGAATCCGGTGAATCTGATCGGCGTGGTCCGCAGCCCAGTCTGGTCGAGCTCCTCAACCCGGTCGTGTTAGATTCCTTGAGGACCGCACTAGTGCAGGTTTAATGCGCTCATGATTAGACCATTTGCCCTTCGACTTGGCGTTGGTTTGAGGTGATAGGCGAGGCGTGTCGAGCTTGATGCCCATGTTTTGCACCATAATTTGACCTCATCGGCCGTGAAGTTGGTGCCATTATCGGTGATGATCTTGTGGGGACACCGTAGCGGTGGACTACCCGATATGAAGTCTATCATTGGTCGGATTGGCCGTTTAACGAGCTTGGCCTCTATCCATTTGGTGAATTTATCCACCATTACCAATAGGTATTTTTGCTTGTGGGTTCCTCCTTGAGGGTCCAACCATGTCAAGCCCCAGACTGCATGAGCGGCCGGTGATGGGTATAGTTTTAAGGCGGTGGGTGGCATGTGGCTTTGTTTATCAAAAAGCGGCAACCGGCGCATCGTTGGACTAAGTCTGCGCATCTGCCGGGCCGTCGGCCAATAAAATCTGTCTGAAAGGCCTTGCCTACAAGGGCCGGGCTGCGGCGTGGTGCCCACCAGTCCGGCATGAATTTCAGCCAGGAGATTTCGCCCTTCCTCTTGGAGATACACCTTTGAAGGACTCGATAGTGCTTTTCTTATAAAGCTCTCCCTCATGGACTTTATAGGCTTTAGGCGCCGTACTATCGGCGAGACTCATTTTGGTCTTGGGGAGTTCCTGCCTAGTTAGGTAGGCTAGGAATGGTTCCGTCCGCAGCGATAACCGCCATTATTTACGTGAGCGAGAGGTGTTATCTCGAGGCGAGCCTCCGGTTATGTCGAGTGTTGGCGTCGAGGCGGTGCGGTTGGGTCGGATTGATATTGCGGACTCCCCTTCCCATAATACGGATGGCGAACAACCGTTCGAGAAAGATATTGGGTGGGGCGGCATCGCGTTTTGCACCGATCGTGCCAATATATCCGCCGCTTTGGTTGTTATCCGGGCTATATGATGAAATTGAGCCCTTGAACCGTCTTGACATTTTAGGACCGCATTACGGTATGCTGCCATTTTGGATCTTTGGCATCAAAGTCTCCGTTTATTTGAGATATTGCGAGTTGAATCCCTGCGCACCTCTAGGCATTGAATGCCCATGGAGCTGCCATCCGGAGGCGTGCGAAGGGCCTCGTATTCTGCTGCGTTGTTGGAGTCCGTATACATTATCGAAGGGCGTATTGGACTGTGTCCTCGGTTGGGGCGTCGGAGGCGATGCCAGCCCCAGGCGGCCAACATTTTGGAGCCGTCAAAGTGCATGATCAAATTGGAGTATCTATTTGTACTCTTTAGGGAGTTGACGGTCCATTCGACCGCGAAGTCGGCCAAAACCTGCGACTTAATAGCTCGTCGTGGCTTATAAGTTATATCGAATGGAAGGAGCTCTATGGCCCATTTAGCAATCCGGCCCGTCGCGTCATGATTGTTTATAATGTCGTTAAGAGGTGCCGGAGGCTACCGTTATCAAACACTCTTGAAAGTAGTGTCGCGGCTTCCGGGATGCCATGAACACGCATATGCTATCTTTTGATAGTGTGGGTGCGGGACTTGCATGGAGTTAGGACGGTGGACACATAATAAACGGTTTTGAGCGAGGAACGGTGTCCGTCCGTTCTCGTTCGACAACGAGCACCCGTGACAACTTGATGTGTTGCGGCGATATATAATAGCATTGGTTCGCCCAGTTAGGCGGCGGAGACGGTTGTTGCCAAAATGGCCTTTATTTCTTGAGTCCGGCCGTGGCGGCATCAAATCCACTCGAAGTGTTGGTCTTGGCGGAGGCGGTTAAGGTGTAGCGCCTTTTCCCCCAATCGGAAATAAAGCGGCTTAGAGCCGCTCGCATCCTTCAATTTTGTATTTGTTTGAGGTCTTTTGGAATATCCAATTGTGTGAGCTCGGATCTTGGTTGGGTTTGCTTCAATTCCTCTACGGACACAATGAAGCCGGGGCTTTCGGTTGGAGCGCCGAAGACGCATTTTCGGATTGAGCTTGATGTCATATTTTGAAGATTGTCGAATGTGAGCCTCAAGTTGTCTACTAGAGTTTCGGCGTGCTTGGTTTTGGCGACCACGTCATCTACATATCTTCTACTGTTTTGCCGATCTGGTTTGCGGACATATGCGGATCATGCGTTGATATGTTGCGCGGTGTTTTGAGCCCAAAGGGCATTGTGTTGAAGCGAGCGGGCGTATGGAGTGATGGATCTTTGTTGCAGCTTAGTGCAGCTCCGCCATCTTGATTTGGTGGTAGCAGTGCAGCGTCGAGAAGCACAATGAGTCGTGTCCTTGATTTGATCAATTCGAGGGAGGGGAAGGGATCCTTTGGGCAAGCCTTATTAAGGTCCTTGAAATCAACACATAGGCGCCAGGATTTATCCTTCTTTGGTACCATCACCGGGTTTGCTAGCCGGTCCGGATGTTTTATATCTCGATGAATCCGGCTTCCAAAAGTTTAGCTAGCTCCTCTCCATAGCTTTGTCTCTTGGGTTCGGAAAAGCGCCAAAGAGCTGTTTGGTGGCTTGAATCCTTTTAGGATATTTAGGCTGTGCTCGACCGGTGGCGTGGGATTCTGGCATGTCGAAGGGTGCCGAGCAAAGATGTCGATTTTCTTGTAGAAATTCTCGTGGTCTGGCGTCTACATCGAGGGTTTAATTGTGCCCCAATGGAGGCCGTCTTTGCGAGGTCCGTTGGGTGGACTTGGAATTTGACTATTTCATCTGCTGGTTTAAAAGAGGTGGACTTGGATCTTTTATCAAGTATCACATCGTCCTGTTCACCGTGGGCGCATCGCGGTGAGTTCCTCGACGCTAGGGCTTGGATAGTGCCTCGAGGGCTAGTGCGGCTGTCTTGCTTTTCGACGCAGTGCTATGTTGGATCACTAGCGAGTGATGATTCCGTTAGGTCCGGGCATTTTAAGCTTCATGTACCCATAATGGGGTATAGCTTGAAAAATTGTGAATGCCTCTCGTCCTAATAAAGCATGATATCCGCTATTGAGCAGGGCCACTTGAAATGTGACCTCCTCGGACATGTAATTGTCCGTGAGCCAAACACTCGTCCAGCGTGATTTTTCTGTGCAGCATGCTTCCGGCTGAGGATTATTCCTCTAAAGGTTGTCTTGCTTCGCTCAATGCGGTTCGATCTATTTCCATTTTTGGAGGTTTCCTCATAGATGAGGTTTAGTCGCTGCCGCCATCCATGAGTACCTTAGTAAGGTGAAAGTCGTCCACTATCGGGCTGAGGACCAATGCGGTTTGGTGCCACAGCAGTTGAATTTAGGTTAAATCCTTGGCATTAAAGGTAATAGCCGTGTCACCCATGGATTTATTGTTGCTACTTGGTAGACTTGACAAGGTTCTGAGTGTTCGTTTTCGCATGTTATTTGATGCGAAAGTCCGTAAGCTATTAACACCGTCTTGGTGTTCTTTGGGCTGGGATTCGAAGCTAGAAGCTCTTCGCCACTTTTGGCCACTGTCGTAGTATCCAACATGCTCGAAGGCTATGAGTTGGAGTGGCGCCCTCGTGCTATGAATTTTGCGAGGTCCATTTAGCCAACCCTCGATGCAGTTCCGTACCCTTTAGGGGTTTTGGTTTTGGTATTTAACCCGGTGCTTGATAATGATGCACCATTTTGTTTCGGACTAGGGATGTATTGGGGCGGATTATCCCAAAATTTACTTCGGTTTTCGAGGCGCTCTCCGCCATACAGTACTTTTGTACTATGGTGCACCAAGTCAACAAAGCATGTAATTTGTGACGATTTATGTCGTTTAGGATTCCCTTGTCCGCGCAATTATTGCAAAAGATTGGGGTTCGTCCTCCTCTCGGCGATCCTTTATCCTGTTCATAACGGGAGGAATCGGCCCGATAATGATGTCTTGTTTGGCGGGCTCTTGCGAATCGAGAAGACCGCTAATGTTTGGGTGGGCGGGTGGCACTAAATTGAACCCGTCAATTTAGGACTCAAGGGCGAAGTTTCGAACTTCGGAAGTTTGGATTTTGAGTGCTATCCAATGAGTCCGACCATACGCTGACTTTAAGTTCAGGGCTTGATCGACATCCGTCCTCTCGGGAATCCGGCATGGAGGATCGGGAATCGAACGACTAGTCCTTAAGATAGAAGAAGAATCGCCGCATTGCTCCTCTATCACAGCAACATGATGGGTAGCACAGGGAGAGTTGATCTCTCTCGGATCGGTTTTAGGCCCGATCCGGTCGTAGTCATGGCGACTCGAGCGGCGATTCGATCAAGAGCTTCGTTTATGGAGGAAGCTCAATCGGATCTAATTGTTGGCAAGTTCGAATTTACATGAAGATTGGTTTCGATGACTCGAGAGGTCATCGTCGGTATGATGGCGGATGGCGGTCATAAGAAAACCACCTAGCGAAGAATCGGCAGTGGCCAAGGCTCCTTTGGCGATAGTATCGTCTTTAAAGGCGAGATGAGGCATCCTACGATGGGGCGACACGGAGGAACTCTCAATGAAAGCACCAATGTTGGTGTCAAAACGGCGGATCTCGGGTAGGGGTCCCGAACTGTGCGTCTAGGCGGATGGTAACGAGGAGACAAGGGACACGATGTTTTTACCCAGGTTCGGGCCCTCTTGATGGAGGTAATACCCTACTCCTGCTTGATTAATATTGATGATATGGGTAGTACAAGAGTAGATCTACCACGAGATCAAGGAGGCTAAACCTAGAAGCTAGCCTATGGTATGATTGTTGTTAGTCTCTCGGACTAAAACCCTCCGGTTTATATAGACACGGATAGGTTAGGGTTACACAAAGTCGGTTACAATGGTAGGAGATCTACATATCCGTATCGCTAAGCTTGCCTTCTACGCCAAGGAAAGTCCCATCCGGACACAGGACGAAGTCTTCAATCTTGTATCTTCATAGTCTTGGAGTCCGGCCGTGACGATAGTCCGGCTATCCGGACACCCCCTAGTCCGAGACTCCCTCACCCGACAAGTGGCGCACCCGGCAATCTCCTTGCCGAGGTCGTCTGCCTTGGCCTTCTTGGCAGCGCCGGTATCGTCGGATCCCTCGACGGCAAGCACAACCTTGCCCTTGCGTTTCCTATTGTGACGCCGACCCTTCTTCGTTGGGGCGGTGGTGTCTTCATCAGTAGAGTCGGTTTCCATGCCGACGTCCTCGCCGGGGTACTTCGTCCCCTCTTCGGCTCGAGCGCATCTATCGGCCAGAACGTAAAGTTCGGCCACATCCTTGACCTTGTTCATTGCCAGCTCTTCACGCATCTTGCGGTTACGCACATTCGATGGAATCGCTGATCGCAGCGGCGGGATGAACATCTGGGATGTTGTATTGCACCTGCTGAACCTCTGTATGTACTTGCGGGGTTTCACCTTCCATACGGGGAATGATATGCAAATCACTTCGCTGGCCATGAGCTTGGTGGCCTCGGTGAAAGGCACCAGCGAACTCATGACAGAATCCGACCAGAAGAAATGGAATCCGCCGACAAGTGCATCAACCAAGACATGACATTGGGTTTTAGGGCCAATGGGAAGTAGTGCAAGCACCTTGTAAATCCACGAGCTCCGTGACTTGCATTGCGATGGTGTAGATCTTTGAGAACTCGGCGGATGGGTGCAGCCGTTGTACTTCTCGCCCGGCGTCGGGCTTGAGCGTGCGATGGGGCGGCCACTAGAACTGCCGCAACTCACGGGTAAAGGTTGGGCAACCCACCTCATAAGGTAGGCCGCGGAGCCTCCGGTCTTTGGGTTGTCCATAGCGGGCCCTGCCGCTTATCTAAGCAGTGGCGTGTGTCGCGGCACTTTCGATGGTGGTTGAGTGTCTTCATGGGCTCGCTCGAAGAACTTGGCGCTGATCGCGGTGGGTCCGTGGGTCGGACGACGCTATGGAAATGTTATCACAAGCGTCATCACGACGGACCGGCACCCATGGCAACTAGCATGGGGAAGGAGAGTGCACCGTGGCTGCAGCACCTCCGGTCTTCCCACCGCTTGCGTGGGGTGGCTCAACGGAGCGTCGGCCCGGGGGCCCCGCCGGTCATGGTACATCTGTGTTGGCGAAAGCGACGAGGCTCCGGATGGTGGCTCTCCACTCGTCAAGCTTTTCTGCGGCCGGAGGGAAGTCGAGGAGCAACTGCACGCGCGCCAAAGCTTCTGCTGGCGTGGGTGGCGGCGAAAGCTGCGTGGACCGTGACGCGCTCTGACTTCTAAGCGCGTTAGAAGGAGCTCTATCACGGCCTGGCGGCTGCGCGCCATTTCTGCCAGCACTTCGGTGGGCATGCTGGCCTCCTCCGTCTCGCGAATGATGCACAAGACTCTTTCCACGGCGGCGTCCGGGGTCACGGCCTGTGATAGCGCTGCTCGTGCGCCACACCACAGGAAGAAGCGCGTCGTGGGCGCGGCGTGGCGTCTTGGAATTGCTGCGCCGCCCGTGGGTAACGCGATACCACCACAGAGGCCGCGCCGCTGCGAGGCCCAGCTCTGTCTTTGGATTTGGCGGTGTACGGCCTGTCGTCTCGCGCACGAACGACGCCGCTCCCCAGGCTCGGACTGCCAGGGCGATGTTGGTGCTCGCGGGCCGCGGCTCGGGTTCTATCCGCGACCGACCCGCTGCTCGCCCGCACTGGTATGGGCCGTTCGGCTCCCGACGAGCCGATCACTATGATCGTCTTCTTCTTGGGAGCCATGGCGATGAGAAACTGCTAAACTACCTGCTAGATCAGATTCTCACAACTGCGCCGCCCCCTACCTGGCGCGCCAAAGATGTCTGGGGAAATCGACACCTATGGAATCAGTAGGATTCCTTCTACGGTTGGCGGGCGCGGTGTTGTGCAAAGAGCGGGTCTGACAGGAAGCACATAGATCGTTTACCCAGGTTTGGGCCGCGAGGATGCGTAATACCCTAGTCCTGCTTTGGTGTATGTATTTGAGTGTTCTTGTGTTCTTGAGCTAGCTACGGGGAGTAACTTGCCCAAAAGATCCGAATCCTCCTCCTGGTCGCCTTGGGCCTCCTTTTATAGGAAAAAGGGGTTGCCGTAGTGGCACATAGGAGGTGGAAAGGTGTACAGTGGATGAGTCTATCCTCTGGTACCGCCGGACAAATGCATTTAATGCGTTGCCGACGTGCCCCTCTTGCTTTATCGGGGACGACAAGGAAGCATGTCCCAGCTGTCGCCGCCTCGCCTCGCCGCCAGCGTCCAGAGCTGATGGTCGTCGTGGCACCATGTTGGCTGGCTCTTTGGGCTGGCCAGCGGTGGTGTACAGACCTGCATGCCACCATGCGGTGCTGCTCTGCGTCGATCGTGGAGGCCACTCGTGCATGCAGTGCCTACTATCGTCCATTTTGCATCATGCTTTTATATCGATATTTATTGCATTATGGGCTGTTATTACACATTATGTCACAATACTTATGCATATTCTCTCTTATTTTACAAGGTTCACATAAGGAGGGAGATCTTGGCAGCTGGAATTACAGAATTTGGAAAAGGAGCAAATATTAGAGACCTATTATGCACAACTCCAAAAGTCACGAAACTCCATGAAAGTTATTTTTGGAAATAATGAAAAATCTTGAGAGGAAGAAATACGGAGGGGCCCACACCACAGCCACGAGGGTGTAGCGCCCCCTACCTCGTGGGCCCCCTGTTGGCCCTCCGGTGCCCTATACGCTATATAAAGTCTTTAAATCAGAAGAAAAATCATAAGCAACCTTTCGGGACGAGACTCCGCCGCCACGAGGCGGAACCTTGGCGGAACCAATCTAGGGCTCCAGCGGAACTGTTTGAAGGAAATATGCCCTAGAGGCAATAATAAAAGTTATTATTTATTTCCTTATATCATGATAAATGTTTATTATTCATGCTAGAATTGTATTAACCGGAAACATAATACATGTGTGAATATATAGACAAACAGTATGTCACTAGTATGCCTCTACTTGACTAGCTTGTTAATCAAAGATGGTTATGTTTCCTAACCATGAACAAGGAGTTGTTATTTGATTAACAAGGTCACATCATTAGTTGAATGATCTGATTGACATGACCCATTCCGTTAGCTTAACACTTGATCGTTTAGTATGTTAATGCTTTCTTCATGACCCATACATGTTCCTATAACTATGAGATTATGCAACTCCGTTTACGGAGGAACACTTTGGGTACTACCAAGCGTCTAGCGTAAGCTGGGTGATTATAAAGGAGTACTACAGGTGTCTCCAAAGGTACTTGTTGGGTTGGCGTATTTGAGATTAGGTTTTGTCACTCCGATTGTGGGAGAGGTATCTCAGGCCTTCTCGGTAATGCACATCACTTAAGCCTTGCAAGCATTACAACTAATGAGTTAGTTGTGAGATGATGTATTCGGAGCGAGTAAAGAGACTTACGGTAGCGAGATTGAACTAGGTATTGGATCCGACGATCGAATCTCGGGTAAGTAACATACCGATGACAAAGGAACAACGTATGTCGTTATGCGGTTTGACCGATAAAGATCTTCGTAGAATATGTAGGAACCAATATGGGCATCCAGGTTCCGCTATTGGTTATTGACCGAGAATGGTTCTAGGTCATGTCTACATAGTTCTCGAACCCGTAGGGTCCTTGCAACAACGTTTGATGGCAGTTCATTATGAGTTTATAAGTATTGATGCACGAAGTTTGTTGAGTCCGGATGTGATCACGGACATGACGAGGAGTCTCGAAATGGTCGAGACATAAAGATTGATATATTGGAAGCCTATGTTTGGACTTGAATGGTTCAGTGAAAGCAGGATATTACGGAACAGGGGGTTACGGAACCCCGGGGTATATGGGCCTTCATGGGCCTCAAGGGAGAAGAGAAGGGCGGCCAAGGTGGGCTGCGTGCCCCCTCCCCTTCCAGTCCGAATAGGACAAGGAGAGGCGGCGCCTTCCCTCTTTCCCCTCCCAATCCTACTCCAACTAGGAGAGGGAGTCCTACTCGGTGGGAGTAGGACTCCTCCTTAGTGCGCCTTCCCGTGGGCGGCCACCTCCCCTTGCCTCCTTTATATCACGGGGCGGGGGCACCCCATGACACACAAGTTGATCTCGGATCTTGCCTTAGCCGTGTGCGGTGCCCCTTCCACCATATTCCACTTGGTCATATCGTCGCGGAGCTTAAGCGAAGCCCTGCGCCGGAGAAGTCATATCGTCGCGGAGCTTAAGCGAAGCCCTGCGTCGATGGAGCATCAACATCGTCCTGCGCCGTCGTCTTGTGGAACTCATCCCGACACTTTGCTGGATCGGTCAGGGGATCGTCATCGAGCTGAGCGTGTGCAGAACTTCGGAGGTGCCGTCGTTCGGTGCTTGGATCGGTCGGATCGTGGAGGCGTCGACTACATCAACAGCGTTGTTATAGCGCTTCGCTTTCGGTCTCACAGTGCGTGGGCGGACCTCTCCCCTCTCGTTGCTATGCCATCACCATGGTCTTGCGTGATCGTAGGAAAATTTTTGAAATTACTCGTTCCCCAGCGATGGCATCGAGCCTGGTTTTATGCGTTGATGTCATGTGCGAGTAGAACACAAGTGAGTTGTGGGCGATACAAGTCATACTGCCTACCAGCATGTCATACTTTGGTTCAGCGGTATTGTGAGATGAAGCGGCCGGACCGACATTACAGCGTGCGCTTCTGCGAGACTGGTTTCACCGCTCCGAGCACTTTCGTTGCTTAAAGGTGACGGCGGGTGTCTGTCTCTCTCACTTTAGTTGAATCGAGTATGGCTCGCCCGGTCCTTGAGAAGGTTAAAGCGGAGTCTATTTGTGAAATATCGTTGTGGTTTTGATGCGTGGTAAAACGGTTCTTGCTCAGCCCGTAGCAGCCACGTAAAACTTGCAACAACAAAGTAGAGGGCGTCTAACTTGTTTTGCAGGGCATGTTGTGATGTGATATGGTCAAGGCGTGATGCTATATTTTATTGTATGAGATGATCATGTTTTGTAACGAGTTATCGCAATGGCGAGAGCCATATGGTTGTCGCTTTATTGTATGAAATGCAAGCGCCATGTAATTGCTTTACTTTATCACTAAGGAGTAGCGATAGTCGTAGAAGCAATAGTTGGCGAGGCGACAACGATGCTACGATGGAGATCAAGGTGTCGCGCCGGTGGCGATGGTGATCATGGCGGTGCTTGGCGATGGAATCACAAGCACAAGATGATGATGACCATATCATATCACTTATATTGATTGCATGTGATGTTTATCCTTTATGCATCTTATCTTGCTTTGATTGCGGTAGCATTATAAGATGATCTCTCACTAAAATTATCAAGAAGTGTTCTCCACAGTATGCACCGTTGCGAAAGTTCTTCGTCTTTGAGACACCGCGTGATGATCGGGTGTGATAGGCTCTACGTTCAAATACAGCGGGTGCAAAACAGTTGCGCCGCAGAATACTCGAGTTAAACTTGCGAGCCTAGCATATAACAGATATGGCCTCGGAACACGGAGACCGAAAGGTCGAGCGTGAATCATATAGTAGATATGATCAACATAGTGATGTTCACCATTGAAACTACTCCATCTCACGTGATGATCGGACATGGTTTAGTTGATTTGGATCACGTAATCACTTAGATGACTAGAGATGTCTGTCTAAGTGGGAGTTTTTAATATGATTAATTGAACTTAAATTTATCATGAACTTAGTACTGATAGTATTTTGCTTGTCTATGTTTCTTTGTAGATAGATGGCTCGTCTTTGTTGTTCCGTTGAATTTTAATGCGTTCCTTGAGAAAGCAAAGTTGAAAGATGATGGTAGCAATTACGGACTGGGTCCGTAACGAGGATTATCCTCATTGCTGCAGAAAAATTACGTCTGGAAGCACCGCTGGGTAGCGAGGCCTGCTGCGGATCTTGAGCGAGAAGTTGTGAGCGTCGGCAAAGCGGTGATGACTACTCTATAGTTCAGTGTGCCATGCTACGGCTTAGAACCGGGTCTTCAACGGCGTTTTGAGCGTCATGGAGCATATGAGATGTTCAGGAGTTGAAGTTAATATTTCAAGCAAATGCCGGATTGAGAGATATGAAGTCTCCAATAAGTTCTATAGCTGCAAGATGGAGGAGAATAGTTACATCGGTGAGCACATACTCAAAATGTGCAGGTATAACAATCACTTAATTCAGCTGGGAGTTAATCTTCCGGATGATAGTGTCATTGACAGAATTCTCCAATCACTGCCACCAAGCTACAAGAGCTTCGTGATGAACTATAATATGCAAGGGATGACTAAGACAATTCTGAGCTCTTAGCGATCTGAAAGCAGCGGAGGTAGAAATCAAGAAAGAGCATCAAGTGTTGATGGTCAGCAAGACCACTAGTTTCAAGAAAAGGGCAAAGGGAAGAAGAAGGAAACTTCAAAAGAACAGCAAGAAAGTTGCTGATCAAGAGAAGAAACCCAAGTCTGGACCTAAGCACTGAAGCCGAGTGTTTTCTTGCAAGCGGTGGACCTTTGAGCGGAACTGCCCCAAGTATTTGGCGGATAAGAAGGATGGCAAGGTGATCAAAGGTATATGTGATATACATGTTATTGATGTGTACCTTACTAATACTCGCATGATAGTACACAGGTATTTGATCTGGTTACATTGCTAATATTTGCAACTCGAAGCAGGAACTACGGATTAGCGAAGATTGGCTAAGGGCGAGGTGACGATCTGGCGTTGGAAATGGTTCCAAAGTCGATGTGATCGCGATCGACACGCTACCTCTACATCTACCTTGGGATTAGTTTTAGACCTAAATAATTGTTATTTGGTGCGGCGTTGAGCATGAACATTATATCTGGATCTTGTTTATTGCGAGGCGGTTATTCATTAAATCAGAGAATAATGGTTGTTCTATTTATATGAGTAATATCTTTTATGGTCATGCACCCTTGAAGAATGGTCTATTCTTGTTGAATCTCGACGGTAGTGATACACATATTCATAATGTTGAAACCAAAAGATGCAGAGTTGATAATGATAGTGCAACTTATTTGTGGCCTTGCCGTTTAGGTCATATCGGTATAAAAGCATGAAGAAACTCCATCTTGATGGGCTTACGGAATCACTTGATTATGAATCACTTGGTACTTGCGAACCGTGCCTCATGGGCAAGATGACCAAAAGCGCCGTTCTCGGAACTATGGGCGAGCAACTGATTTGTTGGAAATCATACATCTTGATGTTTGTGGTCAATGAATGTTGAGGCCTTGGCGGGTATCGTTATTTTCTCACCTTCACAGATGACTTGAGCAGATATGGGTATATCTACTTAATGAAACACAAATCTGAAACATTTGAAAAGTTCAAAGAATTTCAGAGTGAAGTGGAAAATCATCGTAACAAGAAAATAAAGTTTCTGATCTGATCGTGGAGGAGAATATTTGAGTTCTGAGTTTGGTTTACATTTGAAACAATGTGGAATAGTTTAGCAACTCCGCCACCGGAACACCACGGAGAAATGGTGTGTCGAGCGTCGTGTCGTACTTTACTAGATATGGTGCGATCTATGATGTCTATTTCCGATTTACCGCTATCGTTTTGGGGTTATGCTTTAGAGGCGGCCACATTCACGTTGAATAGGACACCGTCAAAATCCGTTGAGGCGGCGCCTTATGAACTGTGGTTTGGCAAGAAACCAAAGTTGTCGTTTCTTAAAGTTTGGGGATCGATGCTTATGTAAAGAAACTTCAACCAGATAAGCTCGAACCCAAATCGGAAAATGTGTCTTCATAGGATACCCAAAGGAGACTGTTGGGTACACCTTCTATCACAGATCTGAAGGCAAGATTTTCGTTGCTAAATTCGGATCCTTTCTAGAAGGAGTTTCTCTCGAAAGAAGTGAGTGGGAGGAAAGTAGAACTTGATGAGATAACTGTATCTGCTCCCTTATTGGAAAGTAGTTCATCACAAGAAATGGTTCTGTGACAACTACACCAATTAGTGAGGAAGCTAATGATGATGATCATGAAGCTTGAGATCAAGTTACTCTTGAACCTCGTGGGTCAACCAGAGTAAAATCGCACAGTGAATGCGGTAATCCTATTACGGAAGTCATGTTACTTGACCATGGCGAACCTACGAACTATGAAGAAGCGATGGTGAGCCAGATTCCATAAAATGGCTGGAAGCCATGAAATCTGAGATGGGATCCATGTATGAGAACAAAGTATGGACTTTGGTTGACTTGCCCGATGATCGGCAAGCCATTGAAAATAAATGGATCTTTAAGAAGAAAGTGCGCCGATGGTAATGTAACTGTCTACAAAGCTCGACTTGTTGCAAAAGGTTTTCGACAAGTTCAAGGGGTTGACTACGATGAGACTTTCTCACCCGTGGCGATGCTTAAGTCTGTCCGAATCATGTTAGCAATTGCGCATTTATGATTATGAAATTTGGCAAATGGATGTAAAACCGCATTCTTGAATGGATTTCTAGAAGAAGAGTTGTATATGATGCAACCAGAAGGTTTTGTCGATCCAAAGGGTGCTAACAAAGTGTGCAAGCTCAACGATCAATTTATGGTGCAGGTGCAAGCCTCTCGGAGTTGGAATAAGCGCTTTGATAGTGTGATCAAAGCATATGGGTTTATCTGAGACTTTTGGAGAAGCTTTGTATTTACAAGAAAGTGAGTGGGAGCTCTGTAGCATTTCGATATTATATGTGGGCGACATATTATTAATTGGAAATGATATAGAATTTCTGGATAGCATAAAGGATACTTGAATAAAAGTTTTTCAATGAAAGACCTCGGTGAAGCTGCTTACATATTGGGCATCAAGATCTATAGAGATAGATCAAGGCGTTTAATTGGACTTTCACAAAGCACATACCTTGATAAAGTTTTGAAAAAGTTCAAAATGGATCGAGGCAAAGAAAGGTTTTTACGTGTGTTGCAAGGTGTAAGATTGAGTCGGACTCAATGCCCGACCACAATGAGAAGATAGAGAGAAAATGAAAGATGTTCCTATGCTTCAGCCATAGGCTCTATCATGTATGCAATCTGTGTACCAGACTTGCGTATGCTTAGCTGTAAGCTTGGCAGGAAGGTACCAAAGTAATCTAGAGTGGATCCTTTGGACAGCGGTCAAGAACATCTGAAATACGAAAAGGACTAAGGATATGTTTCTCGTATATGGAGGTGACAAAGAGCTAGTCGTAAATGGTTACGTCGATGCAAGCTTTGACACTGATCCGAGACGATTCTAAATCGCAAACCGGATCGTGTTTTTATTAAGCGGTGGAGCTGTCGGTTGGTGCAGTTCTAAACAAAGCGTCGTGGCGGGATCTACATGTGAAGCGGAGTACATAGCTGCTTGGAGCAGCAAATGAAGATGCGGATGAAAGAGTTCATTTCCGATCTAGGTGTCATACCTAGTGCATCGGGACCGATGAAGATCTTCGTGACAATCTTTGGTGCAATTGCCTTGGCAAAGGAATCCAGATTTCACAAGAGGACCAAGCACATCAAGAGGCGCTTCAATTCCATTGGGACCAAGTCCAAGTGGGAGACATAGAGATTTGCAAAATACATACGGATCTGAATGTTGCGGACCCGTTGACTAAGCCTCTTCCACGAGCAAAACATGATCAGCACCAAGACTCCATGGGTGTTAGGATCATTACTTTGTAATCTAGATTATTGACTCTAGTGCAAGTGGGAGGCTGAAGGAAATATGCCCTAGAGGCAATAATAAAGTTATTATTTATTTCCTTATATCATGATAAATGTTTATTATTCATGCTAGAATTGTATTAACGGAAACATAATACATGTGTGAATATATAGACAAACAGTATGTCACTAGTATGCCTCTACTTGACTAGCTTGTTAATCAAAGATGGTTATGTTTCCTAACCATGAACAAGGAGTTGTTATTTGATTAACAAGGTCACATCATTAGTTGAATGATCGATTGACATGACCCATTCCGTTAGCTTAACAGTTGATCGTTTAGTATGTTAATGCTTTCTTCATGACCCATACATGTTCCTATAACTATGAGATTATGCAACTCCGTTTACGGAGGAACACTTTGGGTACTACCAAGCGTCTGGCAATGGCTGGGTGATTATAAAGGGTACTACGGTGTCTCCAAAGGTACTTGTTGGGTTGGCATATTTGAGATTAGGTTTTGTCACTCCGATTGTCGGAGAGGTATCTCGAGCCTTCTCGGTAATGCACATCACTTAAGCCTTGCAAGCATTACAACTAATGAGTTAGTTGTGAGATGATGTATTACGGAGCGAGTAAAGAGACTTACGGTAGCGAGATTGAACTAGGTATTGGATCTGACGATCGAATCTCGGGTAAGTAACATACCGATGACAAAGGAACAACGTATGTCGTTATGCGGTTTGACCGATAAAGATCTTCGTAGAATATGTAGGAACCAATATGGGCATCCAGGTTCCGCTATTGGTTATTGACCGAGAATGGTTCTAGGTCATGTCTACATAGTTCTCGAACCCGTAGAGTCCATGCGCAACGTTTGATGACAGTTCATTATGAGTTTATAAGTATTGATGCACGAAGTTTATTGAGTCCGGATGTGATCACGGACATGACGAGGAGTCTCGAAATGGTCGAGACATAAAGATTGATATATTGGAAGCCTATGTTTGGACTTGAATGGTTCAGTGAAAGCAGGATATTCTCGGAACACCGGGGTTACGGAACCCCGAGGTATATGGGCCTTCATGGGCCTCAAGGGAGAAGGAGAAGGGCGGCCAAGGTGGGCTGCGCCCCCTCCCCTTCCAGTCCGAATAGGACAAGGAGAGGCGGCGCCCTTCCCTCTTCCCCTCCCAATCCTACTCCAACTAGGAGGGGAGTCCTACTCGGTGGGAGTAG
>JAHIAM010001490.1:0-72236 GCA_021605205.1 Aegilops longissima
TATACACTATCTTAGGCAATCGAATGCAATGTTATTTCCTTTACTCGATTTCTTCCCTTGTATGTTTATGCCCTCGCTTTTAGGGGACTTGTCGGTGCAAACACCTTTGCCATGGCGCTGAGTCTTGAGCGTCGGCACCTTCTTTGGCGATGCTGCCTCCGACAAACAACCTTATGCAACTAGTTGCTTGCAGCTTAAGTTGTTGGCGGACTCGAAACAACGTAAGGCGCAAGCTAGTCATGAGTTGGTTCCTCAGCGCGCGGGTTTTCCATACAAAGTACTACCGTTCGAGGAAGATAACGAAAATTTAAAACTGATTGCTTAAACTTAGCAACTTAGCTTTTACATTGTTTGCTTCCGGCAGGTGATACTTCCTCGGCGACACTTGGTGGCCCACACCCTTATCTTCTCCTTCACCCGGTTAACTTGTGGGTGGATGAACCTTGCTCTCTTTTGAGAAGAAAGAAGAAAATAAAGTTATGGAGCCTAGTGGCTCGTTATAAACTTACGGGTGTGGATGCTGCACAAAATGTTAGATAACACATGCATATAAGATTATGGAAGCATGTATTAACAAGTTATGCGCAACACATAAACTTCTTGATGCACGCGATTCTGCGCCCGGCTTTGTACAAAGGATTACATGCAACAACAGCAAGACTTGTACAAAGGGTGGTTCTTGCGGAGCAGGTTCGACAACAGCGCTATAGGTAAAACTTCGAAGATGCTCTATATTCGGGAGTTGCTCCTTTGGGCATGCATCTTCGGTCTCAAAGCGGACAGCGCCGAGGCCTAGTGACTTCGTTTCACCCGATAAGGGCCTTCCCTTGGCGTCAACTTGTTGGAATTCTTGGCGGATTGAACGCGAAGAACAAAATCGCCTTCCTCGAAGCTTCGGCGTTAACTGCGGCTATGGTAGCGGCGCAAAGCTTCTTTGCTTGAGCAGCTCGCCTGACAACTGAAGGCGGTCCTCCTCGAGGCGCGCGTCATCTTATCACAGCTGCTCTTGCTCAAGCTCATCGTAGCGAGCACTCGAGGCGATCCGTATCTGAGTTCCATGGGGAGAACTGCCTCTGCTCCATAGACTAGAGCAAAAGGTGTCGGCGATGGCTCGATTTGGCGTCGTCTGATCGACCAAGAACCACGGCAGCTCCTCGATCCAGTTTCTTACGCACTTGCGCGGCACTGTCGAAAGTTCGGTCTTGAGTCCCAGCACTTCAGCGTTTGCTCTCTCTGCTTGACCATTGCTTCTTGGATGAGCAGCGGAAGCAAAGCAGATCTTGGCGCCAAGATCTTGGGTGTCTTGCATGAAGGTGCGGCTCGTGAAGCGTGTGCGTTGTCGGTGATGATCTGTTAGGAATCCCAAAGCGGCAAACAATTGACTGAAGAACTTGGCTGCTTGTGTCTTGTCACCTTCCTCCTGCTTCCACTTCCGGCCACTTTGTGAACTTGTCGATTACGACGTACAAGTACTCAAAGCCCCGACAACTTCGGGGAAAGGGGCGAGATGTCGAAACCCCGGACCAAAAATGGCGAGGATAAAGGGATGTCTGGAGAGCTTGAGCTGGTTGGTGTATCTGTTTTGAATGGGCTTGCGCTTCACACTTGGTTACTTGTGCGGTTGCATCTGGAGGCTTCGGCGGAAGAAACCTTTCGAGCTTTGCGGCAAGTGCTCTTGCGCCAATGTGGTGACCACATATGCCTCCGTGTATCTCTGCCAGCAACACATCCATCTTCGGCAAATACACTTCAATTTCACACCGTTGAGTCTTCTTACATGCGAGGATGTTGTCAACAAACTGGTACATAGCTGACTGCCGGGCTACTTTTCGCTTCTTCTTGCTCTTGGGAAGTTCTCTGTCTGAAGGAAATGGGCGATCTGATGTGCCCATCTTTGGAGCTTGTGGCTCGACAACAAGGACTAAAGGCTCATCTGCCGCTGCGGGAACATCAGCTTCTCGGCAAGAACCGGTGGCTCGGCGGAGCTTGATGGTCCCAGGCAAGCTTCTTGAACAAAACTTGTCGGGGCGTGCTTCATGAAACAAACCCTAGGGCTTGTCAGACGAGACTGCTCCTCGGCGATATTCGCGTTGACTTTAGGGACCTTCTTGGCGGCGGCTTAGGGGCTCTGCGGAAAGTAGTCACCGAAATCAACTTCCTCTTCTTGTTCTGTCTGTTGATGGTGTTACAGTTGGTTGAGTCACTTGAGCACAAAATTCCTGGTTCCACAGGTAGCAGAGTGCAGCACACTTTGACGAGGCTATCGGCAATATCATTACGAGCTCTTGGAACATGTTCCATTTGCAGGCCTTCAAAGTGCTCTTCTAGCTTTCTCACTTCATCAGCGTGAAGCTTCCATCAGCGGACTCGATAATCTTTGTTCACTTGGCGGACGACAAGCTGTGAGTCCCCCGACGATAAGCTTCTTGATCCCAAGGTGCACCGCAATCTGAGACCGGCAAGCAATCCTTCATACTCTGCGGTATTGTTTGTTGCTTGTTCCTTGGGAAAGTGCATCGGACTATGTACTTGAGGTGCTCTCCGGTAGGTGCGATAAGCAACCTGCCGGCACCGGCGCCTTGCAGCGAAGGCACCATCAAAGTACATCAGCCACTCTTTATTTGCCTCCTTGCGGGGATGCTCGTCTGGAATTTCTTCATCTTGCGTTGGCGTCCACTCTGCTATGAATTCTGCCAATGCTCTGCTTTGGATAGTTGAAGCGCTTTCAAACTTAAGACCAAAGCTCGACAGTTCCAGTGCCCACTCGACAATCCTGCTTTTGTTATACGGATTTTGCAATATCCTCTTGATGAAGCGGTGACAAGCTGTAATCTCATGTGCTTGGAAGTAATGGCAGCTTTCTCGAGGCCATGAGGAGGCGAAAAAACTTCACGGACACGGTACCTTGACCTAGCCCCTGCGAAGGGCCGACAAAAGTAGACAGGTATTTGCACCATCCTTTTGAATCTTCTACGCAATCCTGCGGACCCTTCCTTAGCCGGGACGAGCAGCGGAGAAGCCCCCCTTGTCATTTGGATGCACCTGCCTCGGTTGCGGCTCATCATCCGCCTCCTTTACGCTACTAACGCAGCACTAACCACTTGATTGGTTGCCGCTATATACAGCAGCAACTTCTCTTGTGGCTTAGGTGCGACAAGTATTGGAGTGGAGGGCAGGTACCTCTTCAAGTCTGCGGCGCAGCCTCGCCTTGAGAGTCCATTTCATTGGACCTGCCTTTTCAAAATCTTGAAAAATGGCGAGTAGCGCTCAACTGACTTAGAAATAAACCTCTGAGAGCAGCCACGCAACCAGCAAGCCTTCTTACATCCTTGGCGCCTTGGTGCTTCAATCTGCTCAATGGCCTTGATCTTGTCGGGATTGGCTTCAATTCCCGGCTGAGACACAAAGAACCGAGAAGCTTGCGGAAGGGACTCCAAACACGCACTTCTCGGGGTTGAGCTTGAGGTTGATCTTGCGCAGATTTGCAAAGTCTCATCTAAGTCTTGAACGAGTTGCTTTGTCCTTGCTCTTGACCACTATGTCATCCATGTAAGCTTCTACATTTACGTGTATTTGTGGCTCAAAGGCGTCGTGGACCACTCTTGCAAACGTTGAACCAGCATTCTTCAAACTGAAAGGCATCCGTATGAAACAGTAAGTGCCACATGGTGTAATGAATGCAGTTTTCTCTTCATCCTCTTCTGCCATGAAGATCTGATGATATCCTGAATATGCATCAAGAAATGAAAGCAAATCACATCCAGCCGTGGAGTCAACAATCTGGTCGATACGTGGCAAGGGGAATGGGTCTTTGGGACAAGCTTTATTAACATCCGTGAAGTCAATACAAAGTCTCCATTTCCCATTAGCCTTGCGATACAACTACGGATTAGCCAACCACGTGGGATGGAGCACTCCTCGACAAGGCCTGCTGCTTCCAACTTCTTGATTTCTTACGCTATGAATTCTTGGCGCTCCTTTGCTGTTTCCTAACTTTTGCTTGGCCGGGCGGCGTGAGGACAGACAGCTAGGTGGTGCTCAATTACTTTCCTCGGAACACGGGGATGTCGGATGGTTGCCATGCAAACACGCCGACATACGCCATGAGAAAGCAACGAGCTCGCCTTCCTATTTAGGGTCAAGCGTGTAGCGATGGTGAAGGTACCACCGGTCTGCCGTCCTCCTTAGCGGGCACCTTCTTGGTCTTCGGCGAAGCTGCCATCATCTTCTTGCACTTGCGGTGGAGCTCGATGGTGCGTCCTCGGTGATGGCGCAGCACTCGAAGAGGTGCGCTTGCGGAGTGGGCAGCGAGAACTCTTGCGGTTGGTGGTCTTCTTCTTCCCCTCGGGAGCTTGATGACAAGTGGTTTGCTATCTGTCATGCTGCTGCATCGGTAAATCTTGTCGGTATGAGATAAGCGCATCCTTCTTATCGCCATGGACAGAAATGATGCTTATCGGGCGGGCATCTTGAGTAGGTTGTAGGCGTAATGAGAGGCTGCCATGAACTTGGCGAGTGCAGGACGGCCAAGTATCCCATTGTAGGGTAATGGGAAATCAGCAACGTCGAATGTGACCCTCTCAGTCCTGAAATTTAGCTCATTGTCGAATGTTACCGGCAATGTGATCTTCCCTTTCGGCTTGCTCCTTCCTGGGTTGATTCCTTGGAAAGTGCCAGTTTCTTCGAGCAAGCTGTCAGGGATTTGAAGCTTATGGAGTACTGCGAGAGGAGATCAGTTCAGGCCGGCCCGCCGTCAACCAACATCTTGGTGACCTTGAGGTTGCGGATAGTTGGTGAGACCAACATCGGCAAGCACCCGACCGCGATTATGCGATCGGTGGTCCTCAATGTCAAAGATGATGGGCGTGCTAGACCACTTGGAGGTTTCTTGCGACTCCACGGATGGATTCTGCTGCAATAGCCTCTCGCATCCACTGCTTGAGTTGGCGGTCGAGGTATGCGGAAACACCTCCGTCAACATGAAGAACCTCTGTTGCCTTGAAACTCTTGCTCATCAGCCTCATCTTCCTCCATATCTTCGTCATCATCATCGTCTTCGTCCTTGTCGCGGCGCGGGAGGTCTGTCTCCTTGCCGCTGCTTGGCCTTGCCTGGCGCCCTCCCAGCTGGGTCTCTTCTTGTTAGCTGCCTGCACCTTCTGGGCCTTCTCCTTGTCTACGCATTTCGTATTACGCCTGCAGTTCAACAAGCTGTTCGACTTTCTTGCAGCTCACGGAGTCGTGGCCCTTAGTGCGGTGAATCTTGCTGATCTTGCTTATTGGAGCTATCTGTTTGTCGGTGGCCGCCACGGCTTAGCGATCGGTGTCGATGGCAACTTCCTTGCGGAGCCACCAGCCTTAGCCTTGTCGGCGCCACCTCCGTTGCGGACTGCTTTCGACAACAAGTACTTCTTTGTTCTTCTTCCATACATTGTTCCGCGGCTCTTCCTTGCAGGCGGTCTCCTCCTTGTCGATTCTGCTCCCACGTTCTCTCACGGAGTCTTCTTCCCTCCTCGGTAGCGTGCACACTTGTCGGCGGGCGTAGAGCTCACTGACATCTTTGACTTTGCACATCGCCTCTCCTCCCTCATCGGAGGGTTCCATGCGTTCCCGATGGAGCAGCTGATCACTGCGGCGGGGTGGACATCACGGGATGTTGTAATGAACGGTGAATCTCGGATGAACTTGCGAGGACTCTCCTTCCTTACAGGCAAGCGGTGAAGGTCACTCTCGGCCATGAGGCTTGTGGCCGCTGTGAAAGCGCCAACAAGCGATGTACCAGATCTGCCAGAGGATATGGGCTGTCCGGCAAGTGCATGAGCCAAGATCGGCGTTTGGCTTGAGCACGGAGGGAAGTAGTTAGCAAGGATCTTGTCGTCTCGTCCCCGCAGCTTGCACCACGATGGTGTAGATCTTTGAGAACTCGAAGGTGTGTCCTGCCATCATACTTTTACGCGCGTCTGGTTTGAAGTTTTTCTTGTTGGGCCCTTTGGACTTGCCGCAGCTCACGGGTGAGCAGCAGGGCAACCTACGCGTCTGACAAATCGCTGGTTCCCCTGGCGCATGCATATCGGCAGTGGGCCCGGCGCTGGTCGGATTGAAGCGCGCTTCTCTTGGCGCTTCGTCACGGGTTCGGCGTCTTCTTCTTGTCGTTCCTTAAGAACTTGGCGCTGATCACGGCGAGCTCGTGGATCCGGCGGCGGTGGGTCGGCTGTCGATGTGGATCCGATGAGCTGGTGATCTTAGCCTTGGGAAGGAGTGCATGGTGGTGTCACCCCGCAGGTCTCGTCGCCACCGGCTCGTGCCTTGTCGCCTCGCCGCAGCAAGAGCGCGATTAATTACTGCATGAGCGTCGCCGTTAGCAAAGCGATGAGACTCTGGATTGTGGCCCTCCATTACGTCGACCTTGTCGGCCGTTGGAAGTAGTCTAAGTAGCTGAGCTCTCGCCAAAGGCTTCGGCTGGAGTGGTGGGTGGCAATGGCGTGCGGAACAAAGGCAGGATGTGCTCGGACTCCTAACCAAGTTAGGAGGAGCAGCATCTCGTAGCGACCGTACTCGCTTCGTCTTAAACATCTTTGGCGTGCATGCGGGTCTCGAGGACTCGGGATCTTCTAAGCAGCCTTGATCCAGCGGCGTATGGTGCTGCGAGCATCATGGCGCTGTCGGTCCAGCGCCTCTGAGAAGGGCAGCGGTCGCGGTCGGACGCCCGGCGCTGCGCCGCCTTGTCTTTGGACCTGGTGGCGTCGTGGGCTCTCGGCAGCGCCCGTTCCTCCGCCAGCGTCTTCCTCACCACCCGTCAGCTCCGGTGGTGGTGGGTTCGGCGTGGGCGGCTCTGCTGCGAAGACTTCTTCTTGATTGCCATCTTGATGAAGATGATGATGAAGTTGCTCGTGTGACCGCTGGATCAGGTTCACACAGCCTCGGCGCCCTACAGCGGCGTAAAGATGTCGGGAAGCGATCGTGGCCACGAACACCTATGGGACCGGGTCCCTTGTGGTTGGAGGGCGGAGATTGCTGAAAGCGGATCGGCGATGCACGAGCAGATTTACCCAGTTCGGAGCTCTCGGGAGATAACACTCCTCTGCTGCTTGGTTGATTATATTGTGTTCTTGCTAGGGAGCAATGGAAGCTACAAAACCTAGCACTGAGTGTCTCTAGTCTCGTATGTGGCAAATGAACTGAACGGGCGAACCCTTTCTCGTTGCACTTGGGCCTCCTTTTATAGGCACCGGGGGTCACCACAGGTGGCAAGTAGACTAGGGTAAAATAGTAAAACATTGGTTGGTACACGCTTTATACGATTGTCACGATGATCTATACCTAACTCGTGACAAGGACAAGAGCCATAAATGTCCGTCCACATGCGCTGAAACGGTCTGTGAGGACCGTCAAGTCGCCTCCGTTTGCCACGATGGTAGCTTGTCGGTGCCGCTTATCGCCGCTCCCGCTGGCTGCACAGCTCATTGACGCGTGCAGGAAAGCCCCATGGCGACACGTTGGCGGATGGTGGGCGGAGATGAAGAGGTTACTGCAGCGGCAAGTGCCTTGCGGCAAGGTCCTGTCGGCTCGGGAGCTTATCGCCGCCAAGCCTTCGGCAAGCTCCTCTTGCGGGGTCTTGTTTCGCCGTGCCTTGAGTGGCCTTCCCGACAAGCTCCTCTTGCGGGGCCTTGATTATTTTGTTCTTGAATGGCTCCAAAGGGCATTGAGAGAACTTAGCGGTCACCAGGCCAGCCTTGCAGCGAGTCTTTGCATTTGTCAGTGTGCAGTTAGGTACTAGGGTACCCTACTCTAGTCTACCGACACATAGCACTATATGTGGAATAGGATGGTGGTTGTGGAGAAGACAAAAAGGAGAAGATAGTCTCACATCAACTAGGCATATCAGCGGGCTATGGAGATGCCCATCAATAGATATCAATGCGAGTGAGTAGGGATTACCATGCAGCGGATGCACTAGAGCTATAAGTGTATGAAAGCTCAACAAAAGAAACTAAGTGGGTGTGCATCCACAAGCTTGCTCATGAAGACCTAGGGCATTTTGAGGGAGCCCATCATTGGAATATACAAGCCAAGTTCTATAATGTAAAATTCCCACTAGTATATGAAAGTGATAACATAGGAGACTTTCTATCATGAAAATCATGGTGCTACTTTGAAGCACAAGTGTGGTAAAAGGATAGTAACATTGTTCCTTCTCTCTTTTTCTCTCATTTTTTTGTTTGGGCATTTCTCTTTTTTTATAGCCTCTTTTTCTTAGTCAAAGTCTCATCCCAACTTGTGGGGAACCATAGTCTCCATCATCCTTTCCTCACTTGGGACAATGCTCTAATAATGATGATCAACACACTTTTATTTACTTACAACTCAAAAATTACAACTCAATACTTAGAACAAAATATGACTCTATGTGAATGCCTCCGGTGGTGTCGGGATGTGCTATGAATCAAGAGTGACATGTATGAAAATCATGAATGGTGGCTTTGCCACAAATCGATATCAACTACATGATCATGCAAGGCAATATGACAATGATGGAGAGTGTCATAATAAGCGGAGCGGTGGAAAGTTGTATGGCAATATATCTCGAATGGCTATGGAAATGCCATAATAGGTAGGTATGGTGGCTGTTTTGAGGAAGGTATATGGTGGGTGTATGATACCCGGCAAAAGGTCTTGTGATATTAGAGGCTAGCAATGGTGGAAGGGTGAGAGTGCGTATAATCCATGGACTCAACATTAGTCATAAAGAACTCACATACTTATCGCCAAAAACTATTAGTTATCGAAGCGAAGTACTACCGCATGCTCCTAGGGGATAGATTGGTAGGAAAAAGACCATCGCTCGTCCCAGATGACCACTCATAAGGAAGACAATCAATAAATAAATCATGCTCGACTTCATCACATAACGGTTCACCATACGTGCATGCTACGGGAATCACAAACTTTAACACAAGTATTTCTCAAATTCACGACTACTCAACTAGCATGACTCTAATATCACAATATTCATATCTCAAAACAATCATAAAGAATCAAACTTCTCATAGTATTCAATGCACTTTATATGATAGTTTTTATTATACCTATCTTGGATGCTCATCATATTAGGACAAAAAAAATTAACCAAGCAAATTACCATGCTGTTCCCAAAGACTCTCAAAATAATATAAGTGAAGCATGAGATATCAATAATTTCTATAAAATAAAATCACCACCGTGCTCTAAAAGATATAAGCGAAGCACTAGAGCAAAATTATCTAGCTCAAAGATATAAGTGAAGCACATAAGTATTCTAATAAATTCCGATTCATGTGTGTCTCTCCCAAAAGGCGTGTACAGCAAGGATGAATGTGGTAAACTAAAAAGCAAAGACTCAAATAATACAAGGCGCTCCAAGCAAAACACATATCATGTGGTGAATAAAAATATAACATCGAGTAAAGTTACGATGAGCGAAGGCGAAAGAAGGATGCCTTCAGGGCATTCCCAAGCTTAAACTTTGGTTGTCCTTAAATTTTAACTTGGGGTTCCTTGGGCATCCCCAAGCAGTCTCTTGCCACTTATTCCATAATCCATCAAATCTTTACCCAAAACTTGGAAACTTCACAACACAAAACTCAATAGAAAATCTCATGAGCTTCGTTAGCGAAATAAAACAAACCACCACTTTAAGGTACTGTAATGAACTCATTCTTTATTTATATTGGTGTTAAACCTACTTTATTCCAACTTCTCTATGGTTCATACCACCCGATACTAGCCATAGATTCATCAAAATAAGCAAACAACACACGAAAAACAGAATCTGTCAAAAACAGAACACTCTGTAGTAATCTGTATCAAACGCAAACTTCCGTAACTCAGAAATATCTGCCAAAATAGGACGACCTAGATAACTTGATTATTGATATGCTGCAATTGTAATCAGTATTTTATCACTTTCTGGTGATTTTTAACAATTGTTTTCGTGAGCAGAAAGTTTCTGTCTTTTTCAGCAAGATCAAATAATTATCGTCTAAGAAGATCCTATAGGTCTTACTTGGCACAAACACTAACTAAAACATAAAACCACATCCAACCAGAGGCTAGATGAATTATTTATTACTAAACAAAAACAAAAAGAAAGGAACAAAAATAAAATTGGATTGCCTCCTGAGGGAGTTCCGGACTAGGGGGTGTCAGGATAGCGAACTATCATCATCGGCGGACTCCAAGACTATGAAGATACAAGGCCGAAGACTTAGTCCCGTGTCCGGATGGGACTTTCCTTGGCGTGGAAGGCAAGCTTGGCGTCTGGATATGTAGATCTCCTACCTTTGTAACCAACTTTGTGTAACCCTAGCCCTCTCGGTGTCTATATAAACCGGACGGTTTGTAGTCCATAGGGCGAACAACAATCATACCATAGGCTAGCTTCTAGGGTTTAGCCTCTTTGATCTCGTGGTAGATCCACTCTTGTAACACACATCATCAATATTAATCAAGCAGGGCGTGAGGTTTTACCTCCATCAAGAGGGCCGAACCTGGGTAAAACATCGTGTCCCTTGTCTCCTGTTACCATCCGCCTAGGCATACAGTTCGGGACCCCCTACCGAGATCTGCGGTTTGACACCGACATTGGTGCTTTCATTGAGAGTTCCTCGTATGCGTCACCGATAGGCCCGATGGTTCCCGATCATCAACAACAGCGGTCGGTGAGACTTTTCTCCCGGACAGATCTTCGTGTTCAGCTGCTTTGCCTTTGCCGGCCAATTAAGCAGCCATCTGGAGCGAATCAAGCTCGCCCTGGCGTCGAGTCAGATTTGGAAGATTTAAACTATCGGCCGATATCGCGGAGACTTGATCTTGACCAGTTCGAGCGCAACCAAGCAGCGCGCCTTGTCTCGATGGGCATGATCTAGCTCTGCAGCCAAGCGGTGCCACAGAGGCGCACGAGAATCCGCTCCGACCATTAATCCGGGCGGATTCCCGATCGAGGGCAGTGGTTGGACACCGCCTCGGGGCTTCAATCTCTGGCGATCGGGCGAACTCCATCCTGTCGCTGCGAAGACCTTGACTCCGGTGCGGACTCCTCTCCGGACTCCGAACCCTCCGCGCCCTTGCCAATCGAATCCGATTGGGCGCCGTTATGGAGTTCACGGCGCGGACATCTTCGACACTCGCCCTTTGGCGACATTCTGAATTCACTAAAGTCTCTCTCTTTCCGGAAAGCCTGGCGGACCACGGTCGGGAAGGTTGGGATCTGGACGACGAAGAAATTCGCGCCCACCACCACCCGCCGTAGCCCGCTTTGCCGATAGCCTACGGCGTGCTCGATTTCGACTCGAAGACATCGGCGGTATGGGCGGCGATGTAGGAGACAACAATGAACCAGCACCTACGAGGATCTTTGGACAACCTCATCCATGATGTATACATGGTGGATACACCTAAAGGAAATGAAGGCGAGAACAGCGGGGCGCTCGAAGGATAAATCCCTCAAAAAGCAGTCAAAAGCGGCAGCGTAAACACCGAACAAAGTCCGCCTCAACAAAGACCCAGCCATAGAGCGGGCGAACCGGTGGACAACGAACAAGCTATCGAGCAATCGTCCGAACAAGACAAATTGGATAAACAATCTGTCCCGGGCGAAGACAATAGTCCGGATGATCTCACGCCGGACAAACCATTGGAGCAAAATGACCTCCAGAAAAGGCTCGTCGCCACTACGCGTAGCCTGAAAAAGCAGAAGCGGAAGCTCAAAACAGCGGAAGATGCACTCGAGGATCAGATGGAGCAAAGTATTCACACACATGAACAAGTCTGGCTGACGATCGCCCGAACAAAAACTACCCAAAAAGCTACTGCCCGAATTCGGCGAGGAGGCCTTGAGCCCCACAATTAAAAAGTAAGAAGGCCACCCGGTCGGATGGGCGACCCACAGCAAAAAGAGGCGGTGAATGGCGCGCACACAAGCCAATATCACGATCCGCATAAGGATTCACATCAAGAGGATGGCCCGATTAGGTCCATCTATGGGCCAAGCAGGCTCGTCAAAGCAATGCAATCGCCAAAATTCGAAGATCACGGCACACCCAAATATAGGCGCGCACCCCTATGTTTCACCGATGAGGTCTTTGGATCATGAATTTCAGTGATTCAAACCCGTAAACATAGAGGCATCTGACGGAACAACAGACCACAGAGTGCGGATGAGGATTACATCCTCCACATACACATGGCTAGAGGCGATCTCCATGCCATAAAATACTTACCCTTAAACTCAAAGGGCCAGCTCGGCATTGGCTTAAAAGCCTCCCAAAAATACCATTGGAAGCTGGGAGGCTCGAGGATGCATTACGGGCAAATTTTAGGGGACTTATGTCCGCCCTCGGATCAGATGATCTAAGTCACATAACTCAACAGCCAGGAGAGTCAGCCGGAAATTCTGGAACATGTTCCTTACTAAAAGAACCAAATAGTCATTGTCCAGGACCTTGAAGCCTTAGCAGCTTTCAAACACAACGTCCAGGGCGAATGGCTGCCGAGACACCTCGGCCAAGAAAAGCCAAGAACAATGGCCGCATTAACAAGCCTCATGACCGCTTTTGCGCGGAGAGGACAAGCGGCTGGCTAGATGCAGCACCGGCGACCAGTACATCGAAATCAGGGATGGAAATGGGAAATCACGACGAGAAAATATCAGCGCGAAATAAGGAAAATGGCCCAAATAATGCGGCGGTCGGCGCTTGATTCAAAAGCTCTCGGCGAACAACAAAACACTGCCCTAAAGGATAACGGTGGCGAGCTATCCAACCTAAACAAGATTACGGATAGGTATGCCAAATACATGGTACCTCAGGAAGCACGCAAACCATACCCACAGATTGTTGGGTCTTCAAGCAGTCCGGCCGACTTAACGCCCGAACACAAGGGCTCGACACACCAAGTGAAAGGGCGAAACCAAAAGCACCACAAGCGAGCCTAGGAAAACAAAAACTTTCCCACGAGGAGATCAAAATAGTAAACTCACTTCACGTGATCAAAAGGAAAAACAAAGCGGCGCCCCTAAAAGGCGCGCCGCACTGCTGGTTATCAAAACCAATCACCTTCGACCATCGGGACTATTCCAATAATATCCGGAGCAGCGGGATGGACTGCCTTGATATTGGATCCTATAATCGTGATTCAATTTACACATGTCCTCATGGATGGCGGCGATGACATAAACCTGATATATCGAGGACACAATCCATGAGGATGAGGATAAACCAACCAAAAATCGCCGTAGCAACACCTCCTTTAAAGAGTACTGCCGGCCCATCATCTTTTTACGGGCTCCATCTGCTAGAAGTTGTGTTTGGTTCATCAGACAACTTCCGTCATGAAAGTTACTCTTCCATGTCGCCCGTTTAAAGTAGCCATCAAGCACTATTGGGGCCTTGAAGCTTTCGCCCGCTTTAGCAATACCGCATTGTGCATCTCTAACACTTAAAATGCCGGTCCGCGGCATCATCTCGTTAAAAAACGGAAGAAGGGAGGCTGCATCGACAGCTCCACAGCTATCCGGCTCCACTAGGCAAAGAACCTGAAATTGGTCGTTCAAACCCGGACACGGCTAGGCGAGTCCGGCGCCTACTAATGACATACCCCCATACGAGGGGCTACATGCATGTATAACAAGAGACAATAAAGCTCAATTTTATTTAATTCTTGAACCGTACTCTGTTTATTTAATATTAAGTACACCTTCGCACCACCCTTTTTTCAAACTAAGTTCCTCTCTTTTACGGATGAACAACGTGCTACACCCGTCGAGTGCGGCACAATGGAACCTGGAGCGAGGCGTGCGGTGAGGACCCGTTGCAAGGATTCTTTTGATTAAGACCCTGCGTAAACCTTTTTCCTTGTCTCTTGTTGATATACATCCCCGGTTCCTTAGTATAACCGAGGAGGAGGCTGGTGCTTTGGCATTGGCGCACAGAATTTTTCGCGATACCCTAGACACCGGGGCTTAGGGCATTATTCTGCCCATTTTCATAAAGACCGAATACCTTAGGAGTATTCGGCATCTCGAGATTAGGCCTTATATGCATCAGCTCCGGATCATGTCTTTGGTCAAATTTTGGGTTGCCCGGCTCTGTGTTTTGCTGCCTTACGTTCCGTTTTCACGGCTAGCAGCGGCACCGGAGAACTCTGCGATTGTGCCCGGTTCGGCAGGCGAGCACCTCGATGAAAGCGGCCAGCTGTCATGATATAGCGAGACTGGTCAATCACTCGATGACTCACGGGAATGTTTAGAATTCCTCCGCATTAACGAAGGACGGTTTTCGGTCGGGCACATCGCACCCGAATTCGGGAGAGTGCGGTGCCCCGAGGCTATATAGTAGCCCCCCCTCGAACTCCTATGGCTAAGTGAAAGTGATAAAGCATTATAGTCCGGTTGCTGGTTTGCTCGCTATCACCTCCTTAACAGGACCAAGGCGTTCGATTAAGTGTGAAAAAGCGCTTTTTGCAAACACCCCGCACTATGTGCGTGGGGCTGAAACCAAGGACTGCCATCTTTCGGGTTATATACACATATACATAAGCGGCCGCCGGGGGTAGTTTACTACTTGAGCGCACAAGTATAAAAAGCACTTATATTACATTGAAACATTGTTTTCACAAATCATACATGTCATTTAAACATAATATCCTTTGAGCCTTTGCGTCTCTATTAAGCGGCTTGCGGGAGACTTCTTCAAAGTTGTGCTCGGCGGTACTAAACCTCTGTCCGAATCCTGGGATGCAACGTCGGTGGCCTTCATCTCTGCCGGTATGTCTTGACACGGGCAAGAGCCATCAGCGCTCCTCAATACCGCCGATCGCTTCATTGCGTCGATATGTGGCACCGCACCAAAGCTGCTGCACTAAACCAAAATAGCTCTTGGTGGGGTCCGTCCGGCCACAAGTGAGTCAAGACATGCTTCATGGCAAATCCGGACAATCGATTCAGCTCGTCCCATTGGCCACCCGATCGGTCCATGGCGAAGGGCGCTCCGGACTATGGAATTGCGACCAATATAGCTCTTCCTTCTATGCCCCTTCGGCCCCGAAGTGCTCAACGCGTCCTGGCGCTTCGCCGCCAAGTCGAGATAAGCATCCTCTGAACTCCACAATTTATCAAGCTGAGCATACTTTGGATCTGTATATTTCCTCCACAGTGAAAGCGGTTTTCCAGCCGCAATTGCCCGGCGACTCAGCTCCTCCTTGGCAGCTCTCAAAGCCGATTGGGCATTCTTGGATTGGCGGCGGACCTTCTTTAGGCCCTCTTGTTCCGCTTGACATTCCTTTTCAAGAACAGCGCAGCGTCGGTAGTATTCCTTAACTTTTGGCCATATCGGCCATCTCCTCTTAACCCGGCGGTGAGCAGCCCGTTCAACTTCTAGCTCTTGACCGCCTTCTGGCGGACGCGTACTAATTCTGGCTTGCTCTTTCGCTCGGGCGAGTTACGCCGCAGCTCCTCCGCAGCGGCACCATCTGCATTAAGCATACAAACAGTAAGACATGGGCGTCAAGCTCCCTTACAAGGTGTCGCATAAGTCGCATACCTTGTGACTCGTCAAACCGTTTATTGACCAGCGCGATGTCGCATCAGCCTCGTCAAGTTGCCGCTTTAGTTCGGCATATTCAGCGATCGGCTGGCCTCCGGACGCCCGCCACCTGTTAGGAAGCGGCGATATGTTATAAGCGAGAATTTGATCCTCGGCACATTGTCAAATTTGACAACATACCAAGTCTCGGGGCTACTATCTATCTGAGGCGCATTTATATGCATAAGCGTCCGAAGGTACATCATTTCTCGTACCTCAAACCCGTCGATAAGCTTGGCGGCTTCATACAATCCACTCTCCGCGGATGCAATTCTTTCAATCACCGTACCCATTAGAAACACGGTGATCCTCTGAAAATAACCGCTTCGCCCGGCAGATCCTTCACTCCTCCGACCGCCGCCACTTGGCGCGGACCTTCGGCCTCGCCCGGACTTAGAGAACCCTCGCGGCGACACCTCCGGGTCGTCCTCCTCCTATGGTCACGACGGGTGGGCGTTTCGCTCTCCATCATCTCGGAAGAAGATCCCCGAAGGCGAGCTCTGCTGAGAAGGGCTGAAGTCCGAACTACAAGGTACAATTTGGTTATCCTCATGAATAAATACATGGATGTTCCTTATTTACAAGACCCTTCTTTTTACTTACGGCTGGCTGGAGGATGATCCTTGGGGAAATAATGCGGCTGGGTTACTTCCCGGCGCGGACTCTCCGAAGATTCCTTCCCCCTCTTTGAGGCCTTGACCTCCGGATCTTCGGCGATCCTCTTCTCTCCTCGGAAGGTGGGACTCTTAATCCCTCCTTCCTTGATATCCTCCTTTGAGGCGGTTGCTTCCCGCTCCCCTTCGCCTTCTTCAAAAGCCACGACCTTCAACATCTTGGTCAACATGGGATCCGGCGTGGTCTCTGGGAGGGCGGACACCTTATTAACTTTGCCTTGGCTGTCCTCCTGTTCAAGAAACTGCTCCTTTAAAGGGCATATATATATATATGAAATAAATGAATGAACAGCTTGTCGGTTCTGGGACTACTTACTTGAGTATCTGGCGATTGAAGCTTAGTCCTGCGTCCTCGGTCAAGCCGGACACTTCTCTTGTGATCCGAAGAACAGTTTATACATCTCCACAGGCGTCGTGCCCATAAAATTTTGGAGGCTCGTGGTCCCTCGGTTGAATTCCCACAGGCGGAGGCGGCGTTCTTGAGGGCTGAAGGCGCGGATCACCATAACCTGCGCCACTGCAGCCAGATTGATCCCTCTTTCACTGGAGATCTCGAATCGGCCTGCAGCGAGAGGCGTCCTTGGACAGCCCAGTCGAGCCTTGTTGACCCATGATGCGGCCGCTGTGGTGGACCTGAGCGGAAGGCGGGGCGCCGCCCATTTGTTGCCCACAGGGCGGTGATATAAAACCACTCCGTTGCCAACCAAGCTCCTCTTGAAAAGAGCCCTCGGACCCGCAGCATCAGCACATTTTCTTATGACCGCCCCTCCGCACTCCGCTTGCTGCCCCTTGATCATCTTTGGCTCCACCTTGAAGGTCTTGAGCCACAATCCAAAGTGGGGGTAATATGGAGGAAGGCCTCACATCGACAATGAATGGCGAGATATGGAGGATGGACTCGGTTCAAGTCATGGAAATCAAGCCCATAATAAAACATGAGCCCCCGCACAAAGGGGTTCGTCGGGAAGCCTAAACCCGAAGGAAGTGGGACCACGAACACCACGTTCTCGCCGGGCTCGGGAGTGGGAATGACCTGCCACAGGCGGGCAGCCTATCACGAGATCTTGCGGTCGGATACTGGCGTCTCGCAGCTTTAGCACATCTTCTTCTATGATGGAGGAAGACATCCATCGGCCGTGCTGGTCGGGCGGACATCGTCGAAAGTCAAGCGCTGAATCTGAAGCTTTGGGTGTTGGAACTTCGAGCGCGGCGAACTTCGATGGAGGTGTAAAGAAGAAGAGGGCCTTGGTCTCATCATAAAGAGCTTGAATACCAAGAGCCCGCCCGTGGTCGATTAGGACTCGCCGATAGAGAAGGCAGGCCATGAGCATGGTTGGGTTACCCGTCCGTATTGATGAGAATCCGGAATAAGGGGCATGATCTACGCTTTGATAAGGCGTGCCAGAAACCGCCTCGCTAAACACGCTGAGGTGGAACAATAAAAAGCGATTCATATAAAGGCTGGCGTGGTGTGATGTCACGCCCGCGGAATCGTCAGCAGATCTGTGCAAAAATTATTCTCTCTACGGTGTTATGTGGAACTTGTTTTGCGAGCGGACACTATCCTTGTGTTCAAAACCTTCTATGAAGTATTAGGAGGAGGAACCGCCTCGCAATGCGAAGACAATCAGCGCCGGACTCGTCTTCATTGAAGCCTGGTTCGGGAGACTCTTGAGGGAGTTCGGGACTAGGGGTGTCGGATAGCGAACTATCATCATCGGCGGACTCCAAGACTATGAAGATACAAGATTGAAGACTTCGTCCGTGTCCGGATGGGACTTTCCTTGGCGTGGAAGGCAAGCTTGGCGATCTGGATATGTAGATCTCCTACCTTTGTAACCGACTTTGTGTAACCCTAGCCCTCTCCGGTGTCTATATAAACCGGGGGTTTGTAGTCCATAGGGACGAACAACAATCATACCATAGGCGAGCTTCTAGGGTTTAGCCTCTTTGATCTCGTGGTAGATCCACTCTTGTAACACACATCATCAATATTAATCAAGCGGGGCGTAGGGTTTTACCTCCATCAAGAGGGCGAACCTGGGTAAAACATCGTGTCCCTTGTCTCATGTTACCATCCGCCTAGGCCTTGATTCGGGGCCCCCTACCGAGATCCGCGGTTTGACACGACACCTCCCAACAAGCGCTATCGTTTAACGCCCTAGCTAGGCATTGATAATTTTAATGATGCTCACAAGAAAGATAGCAATTAAAACATAAAGGGAGCATCATATAGCACGTGAAAAACACATTGAAAGTGTGTTATATCGACTTGAGGGGGGTGAATAGGCGATTTTTATGAGTTCTTCACTGAGGAATTTGCGGGTGAGGAAATTCCTTAGCGAAGAACTACTTGCAGCGGAATAAGTACTCAAGTATAAGCATAATAGAATACAAGCATGGTCATCATGATGAAATGAAGACAAGCACAGAGTACAGAAAGCGTAATCACAGGATGAAGACAAACAGACTGAAGAAATTGAATTGAGGAAATTGAGAAAATCTTCAGTCAAAGTCTTGAAACACAGATATGACAAGCACACAACACAGTAATGAAGAAATGAAAGGGTTGAGGAAATAGAACCAGTAGGCTTGGTGAAGACAATGATTTGGTAGACCAGTTCCAACTGCTTTCTCGGTTGTACATCTGGTTGGAGCGGCTAGGTATTTAAACACGAGGACACAGTCCTCACCGTATTCTCCTTGAGCTTAGGTCACGGACCTCGCCCAATCACTCATGGTAATTCTTCAGGTGACTACTGAACCTTCACAAACTTGGTCACTCGGTGATCCACAATTCCTCTTGGATGCTCTAGACAATGATGCCTAACCGTCTGGAAGAAGCACAATCTTGAAAGGTAACAAGCGTCGTATCCACGCAGGATCAATCTCTTCAGTGATGCTCAATCACTTTGGGTTTGTAGGTTTTTGGGTTTGGGTTTTCCTCACTTGATGATTTTCGCTCAAAGTCCTCGGAGGATGGGATGCTCACAAATGACAAGTGTTAGTTTCTCTCGGAGCAGCCAACCAACTAGTGGTTGTAGGGGGCGGCTATTTATAGCCTAGGGAGCAGCCCGACATGATAAGACATAAATGCCCTTCAATGATATGACCGTTAGGTGGGTTGATATTTTGGGACAGCTGGCGCATAGCACAACAACGGTCAGAAATTTGAGACTCAAATTCCTCAGGGCTATCATGTTCCTCACTGTGTAGGCAATCCGTGCTGGCGAATTCCTAACTCCTCAGTCAGAACAAATTCCTCAAAGACCAGAAGAACCGTCTCATCCTTTGAAGAATATGGTGAACTGTATGAGATTTCAATGGCTTCACTTGAAGGATTGGTAGGTCTAGAGATTTTGAGTTGAGCATCACATGGAAATTTTTCCGTAGTATTTCCTCGACCCCTTTAACGATGCGGTGTTTCCTATGACTCGAGAAAGAAAATGAAACTCTGAAAACAAAGGTCTTCACGCTTCATGTTCCTCAAATGAATACCAAGTCTTCAAGGTCACACCAATTTCTTCACTTTCAAAGTCTTGAGATAGTCTTGAAATCCAAAGTCTTGATCAAAGAACTTCATTTTTGAGAATTGACTTTCTCTGAAAATATCAAACTCCTCATAGACTTATAGTCCTGTGTACACTCATAGACACATTAGTTCCTTAACCTATAAGTCTTCAATACACCAAAATCACTAAGGGCACTAGATGCACTTACGGTCTCCCCCTTTTGGTGATTCTTGACAATATAGGTTAAGTTCTCAGAGGGATAAACATATGATGTGTAAATCACGATATTGAGGAATTTGATTGCAAGATATAGAAGAACTCCCCACGAAGATGTGCATAGTGAAATTTGCTTTTGAAGCAATGCACACTTGAAGAGTTGAATCATGGAGATCTCCCCTATATCTTGTAATTCATACGCATTTGACATATAATATGAAGAATTTGAAATGCATGATGAAATATGGTGGTGATGTAATTCAGCATGCGTGCATAAACATTAATGAGGAATAAGCATGCGAGAAAAACACAGCAAAAGTATCGAGGCCACCATAGAGTTTAAGTTTACAACTCGATCCAGCAAAGTCATCGGAAGAGCGAGAGTTGTAACTTAGAAAAAAGCCCATATATGATAGACCGGCGAAGACTAACTCAAATTTCTCCCCCTTTGTCATCGATTGACCAAAGGATCGAAAATGAGGACTAACGCCTACGAAGAATATCAAGTTGATGAAGGGGCCCGGCGTTGTTAGAATTCGTTTGTTGATGTAGGGCCTGCCTTGATGTCGTCCAAGTCTTCATGCTCATCGATGTCGCGCGATGAAGAATAGGAGTTGGCCACCAAGGAAGGAACCTTGACCTTCTTGTATTTCTTCGGTGGAGGTGCAGACCAGTCAAAGTCTTCCTTGAGACCCATTTTCTTCAGATCTTCTGCGCTATAGACATGAGACAGAACATCCCAGGTATGGTTGAAGGTTTCATGGAGATAGTATTGGTTTTTCTTCATTGCATTGTGGGTAGCGGTCATGTTGTGAAGAATTGAACCAAGCGGCGCTTGACCCATTTATGATTGCGATCAACCTTGATGAAGGCGAGGTGAAGCTCACGATCGATCATCACCACAGGTGTTGTGCCTTGAGGATTTTGCTTGGTTGTGTTGGCGGCGAGTCATGGGTGGCGAGTCATCATTGGTGGAGTAGGATGCAGCCTTGCGAAATTGACCATCAATGGATGAATGCCTTCATCTATAACAATGGCCTTGCCCTTGTCATCGGTGAGGAAAATATCCATTTGAGGACTTCAATCGGAGGCAAGTAGCTGCAATGGTTCGATGTATCAGCTTTATAGTTGAGTGAAGAGCATTACGATGAATCTCATAACCCAAGGTGCATAAGGCTTCAGCTCAAATGGTGACATAGCGACATTGGCCAGAGTCCTCATGAAGAAATCATGGAAGTTGACGGGAACGCCATGAATGATATTGAAAAACAAATTCTTCATGATGCCAATGACTTCTTCGTCATTCGAGTCATGGCCCTTGATAGGACTCAATGTCTTTGTCAGAATGCGATAGACAGTCCGAGGCACATATAGTAATTCCTTCACGAGGAATTTGCTTCTTGGGGCTGACACAGCTTCAATGGCTTCATCAATACTTGCATGTAGTGATCTATAAGCTCAGAGTTCCTTTGTAGATGCAACGAGCGACAGTGGAGGGCTGAGTGGTAAAGCGCGAAGCAATTCAGTAGTTGGTGCCTTGTAGTGGGTGTTTTCAGACATCCAGTCCAGCACCCATGAATTCACATCTTCAGAATCTCCGGTGATGTGTAGTGTTGCATAAAATTGAAGAATGAGTTCTTCATTCCAATCGCATATGTCAGTGCAGAAATTTAACAGACCAGCATCATGAAGAACACTAAGGACTGGCACGAAGCACGGTAGAGATTCCATATCCACATGAGGAATGTCGCATGATCGAAGACTTTGTCTTTGTTGAACGACGAGGAATAGAAATTTTCTGGTGGCAGTCGAAGCGCCTCTTCCTAATCGGCGAGTCATAGGGGTTCTAGTCGATGAAGAATACATGCTCGCCAAGAAATCATCAGCCTTGAATTTTGCTTCTGGAGAATGGATCCTTTGGCTTGGGGAGGAGTGTCGATGAGTTGCATCACAATCTCGGGTTCTTGGTGAGAATTCTGGTTCCTCTTGATGGCGATCTGCGTCTTGAGATGTTCAGCGATGGCAGTTTCTTGACACTAGTGGCTGGAATTTCTTCACGTCTGAGCGAAGTGGGGTGAGTTTCTTGAGCCCATTTGAGCAGTTTGTGCGGGGGTGAGGATTTCTTGTAAAGGTGTGAACAATGGAGAGTTGGGAGGCTGACTTTCCCAAAGTCATCATTCATCAATGGAGTAGTACTCCCAATGTCCACGTCGAGTTGTGTTCATCTAATTCTTCAACGTCGGCCTCTTGATGGTGGCGAGGCATAAGCGAGAAACAAGCGGTGTTGAAGGTTTCATCCACTTCAATTTCTTCATCAACTGCTCGACCAAGCGGCGAAGGATTTTCTTCATTAGATCATTTGGGGATCACATATTCTTCATCGAAAGGGACAATTTCCTTTGATGGCATGGTTGAGAGAGAACAGCATCAATGGGATTTGCAAATGAGATGGTCAAAGGCTTCATCTTCTTGAGCGGAAGAATCGATGAAGTTGATGCCTTCCTCTTCTTCAACATTTTGCGCTCTGCAGCCTTGGTCTTCTTCACATCTAATGCGAGATGGAAGGATTGGAGTTAGTGTAGGCGCGGGAGGAAGCGGAGGATTGTGGTTGATTTTCTTGAGCTGGCGATGCGATTGCCACGATCTCTTCATTTTCTTGAGCGCACCATTAGTGGATGCCTGCCAATTTCTTCGGTGGTGGAACACGGTCATCAGCCACGGAACTCACATTTTCTTGACAGACTGAAAGTCATCGGCGGTGTTGGCATGTTCTTGATTGGCTGGCGGATGCTTCACTGAGGAATTTGTTATTGCGATGGAGCTGCAACATTGGAGGTGAACTTCTCGGTCAGTTTAACAAACTGACCTTGGCTCCTTGCCAATCAGCATAGTAAGCATTGAAATAAATCGTCTGAGGTTTTGATTTCAGTTGGATCTTCACAAGATCATCGGTTGTCATAGAGACAATGTTGTTCTTGAAATTTCTCCTTCTGTACTCGCTTTCTTGATCTGCTTGCCTTCTCATATTTCCATTTTTCTTCTTGGATGAAGGCGGTCAGCATATGACTTTGACCAGGAGTCAACTTGAAATCAGGCATAGGAGTGTTTGGGTCCTTGTGCCAGAGATCAATGTAGTCGAGGATCAACCTTGGATCCAAAAGCAGTGGCACATTTGTGCCTTTGGCTCTAACAGCCTGACTTGCCTATTTCGATGATCTCGGCAAATTCTTCATCATCGACCGTCTTCTTGAGCCGGAACTTGGAAAGCGACACTGCTTCTTGTGAGGACTTGGGCAAGAACCTCGTCCAGCAGTGGCCTTAGTCTTCAGCAGAGAGGGTCACATTGAAGAATTGGGTGCAGCTAAGGAACTAGCTGAAACTCCTGAGGCAATAGAGATGCATGTAGTCCTTTGTACGTGGCAAGATGCTGCAGTCTGCGAGGACTTTGTCGAAGCAGTGAGGACTTTAGAGGAGTGAGGATTTTTGGAGGAGCAGGAGCAGCGTGAGGAATTGGCTGTGAGGGCTTTGAGGATTCTGGCCGTGAGGGCATTCTTTGAGAACACTGGCCTTGAGGGCCTTGAAGGTGAAGCACTTGGCTTCTGGCGTGGGTTCTTTGTCATAGATTTCTTCGACTTGCGAGGCCTCGTGATGTGATAGAAGTCTTCATTGAATTTCCTCGCTGCTTATTTTGCATGTTTGGCCAATTTGTCCTAGCACTTGGCCCATCATTCAGGAAAGTCCTCACCGTGCTTGATGCTGGTGGGATCCGCTTCTTGGCCCGGTGCCAATGGAGGTCTTGAGCATGGAGGGGTAACAGCGAATTTCTTCATGTATTTGGGAGTAACATATCTGTACTCTCTCCACTCTCTTGCCCATCTCCTCTCTATCTTCTGAATGCGTACCTTGCGCTGATTTTTATCTTCCTCGGGAGGTGTGCAGTACCCAGCATAGATGTCATCTGGGATTTCAAATATTGTGTTGACCTCAGGCTTCTTTCCTCCTTTCTGTGGCTTCTTACCGTCAGCCATTTTCTTCAATTGAGGAACTTGAACAATTGAATTCTCTGAAGAACTATGCAACTTTTCTTCGAGGAATGATGCAAATGAGTTAAGTTGATGAGAACGTAGTGATTCAGCAGCGGACATGAGTACCTGTGGATAGAGTATAGTTGCGAGGAATTTGGAGAGGTCATATGCGTTCTCAGAAGATTTTTCAATAAGAACAAGTTTGAGAATTTGACGAGATGAGTCTTGAAGAATTTCACTAAGCGTTCTTAGTCTTAGGTTCGAGTTATACGGATCATAAATCCGCACAATTGAGGAATCTTGAAGAGAAATTATTGCTTAGAGAAATGAATCAGAACAGATGACATGTGAGGGTTTAGTGTGTGAAGAATTTGAAGAATAAACACTTTTGAGGATTTTGTAGAAATCATTTGAATCAAAGAGGCGATAAAAGTAACTTTTAATTACCACAGACGAAGAACACGAACTGTGAGATGGAGAAGTGAAGTTAAATGCGTGTAGATCTTCACGCCCTAACTTCGGCGGAGAAGACAACTATAGCTCTTGGCGGAGTGAAGATTTCAGCGGCGGTAGCAATACTAGTGACAGCGGTCGAGGCGGTGAAGCTCTTCCTCCTGAGCGATGATGAAGTAGCTGCGGAGCTAGGGTTTGAAGCTCGAGCTGGAGAGGTCGGCGGAGTAAAGGAAGTGAGGAAGGGAGGGGTATTTATAGCCACGGTGAAAAACTATTCACCGAAGATTTTGAATGAGCGTGCCTGACCCTTCTCATTACGCTTGACATGTGTCACCCACATACTAAGAAGGGGATATCGTGGGTGAATAGATAAGTATTTAAATGGGATGCGGAGCGGTTTGATGGCAAAGCGAAAATTTTGGATAAGATAAGTTAAAGTTCCGTTCACAAATTCTTCAGCTGACAAGGACACAGTGAAGATTTTGAACGAGTTTCAAATAGAACGCACATGAAGAATTTGTGAATAGAATGGGTTGAATTTAGCATAGAGGGGGAAGGGTCCGATCACATTCACTTAGCAGAAAAAGCAACTTGAAGAATTAGCCATAAGTGAATGTTGTAGAGGACATAAACTCATATATATATGAGGACTAATGAAGAAAAATGACGGGAACAGTGAAGACAATGCAAAGTTGAAGAACATGAACAACCGAGGAAAAACTCAAATTGAAGATCTTCAACTTTTGGTGGTGGCGTGGCACACCGTATAAGAGTGATGATTTCAGACACCGCGTACAATTGTCGTAGGGTTCTGAGAATCAAATTCTTCGTTAATTTCTTCACACTTAGAGTGTTATTCTTCATTGATTAAAGAAAAACGTTTCTTCATGTGTTGCACATCTAAGTCATCAATTTCACATAAGTGTTAGGATGAGTATCCTTTTCAAAGAACATTCGAAGATTCTAAGATATTTAGCTCACACCGCAACTTGCTAAATCTCTTCTCATTCAAGGGCTTTGTGAAGATATCGGCTAGCTGTTCTTGATCTTCACATGCTCAATAGAAATGTAAGCCCTTCAACACATGATCACGAAGAAAATGATGACAAATCTGAATGTGCTTTGTCTTGAGTCTGAACAGGGTTGTGAGCAATCTTAATGGCACTCTCATTGTCACGAGAAGAGGCACATTCTTCACGTTGATGCGTAGTCCTTGAGAGTTTGCTTCATCCACAACAATTGAGCACAACAGAACCAGCAGCAATGTACTCAGCTTGCGATGAAGCGGTGATCGCAGTTCTATTTCTTGAGGACCAACGGACCAAAGATCGTCAGGAAATGACATGTACCAGATGTTGACTTGCGGTCCACACGATCACCAGCATAGTCAGAGTCAGAATATCCAATGAGATCAAAACCCGAGCCCTTGGGGTACCATAATCCAAGTGTTGGTGTGTGAGCTAGATATCGAAGAACATGCTTCACAGTCCTATGGTGTGATTCCTTCGGTGTAGCTTGAAATCGGGCACACATGCAAACACTAAGCATTTTATCTGGCCTAGATGCACATAAGTACAATAAAGAACCAATCATGGAGCGGTATACCTTATGATCGAAGTCAATACCATTTTCATCAGTGCACAGATGGCCATTTGTGGGCATAGGAATTTTGATGCCTTTGCAATCTTGCATGCCGAATTTCCTCAGTACATCCTTGAGGTATTTCTCCAGAGATATGAATATGCCATTTCGCTGTTGATGAATTTGAAGACCACGCTTGGGGGGCTGCTTGAGGCCATAGAGAGCCTTATTGAGTGCGAAGACTTTGTCGAGATTCTTTGGATATTCAAAACACTGGGGTTGAGCAACATATACTTCTTCCTCAAGCTTACCATTGAGGAATGCACTTTTCACATCCATTTGATATAAAGTGATATCATGATGGTTAGCATAAGCAAGTAATATCTGAATAGCCTCAAGTCTAGAAACAGGTGCAAAAGTTTCATCGAAATCAATTCCTTCAACTTGTGTGTAGCCTTGAGCTACAAGCGTGCCTTATTCCTCACCACAAGGCCATTTCATCTTGCTTGTTGCGGTAGATCAACTTTGTGCCAATGATATTGTGCTTGCGAGGATCTGGATGTTTGACCGGTTCGGGCGTTGTTGAGCTTGGTGATGTAATTCTTCTTGCATGGCCTGAATCCACTCGGGCTCCAGAAATGCTTCATCTACCTTAGTGGGCTCTGTAATAGAGACAAAAGCATAGTGCCCACAAAAGTTAGATAAATGTGAAGCTTTTCTGCGCGTGAGAGGACCTGGTGCTTCAATGTCATCGATGATCTTTTCAACTTGCACTTATTTTGCAACGTGAGGATGAGCTGGTTGTCGTCAAGGAATTTGATCAGCATTTTCTTCAGCATTTTCTTGGTGCATTAGCTCGGCGTTCTTCACGTTACGGAATGAATTCTTGACAGATTCTTGATAGGAATGACATCCTCGGTAGCCTTGAACTTGATAGATTCCTCAGGTGTTGGTTCATCTATCACAGAACGTAGGTGCTCTCTTTGCGAGCCATTAGTTTCATCAAACCGCACATCTACAGTTTCAACAACCTTGTGAAGAACGTTGTTGAAGACTCTATAGGTGTGCGAGTCCTTTCCGTAACCAAGCATAAAACCTTCATGTGCTTTCGGTGCAAATTTAGCATTGTGATGAGGATCTCTAATCCAACATTTAGCACCGAAGACTTTGAAATAACTCACATTGGGTTTCTTGTGAGTGTGGAGTTCATAGGCAGTCTTCTTGAAGAATTTGTGAAGATATACCCTGTTGATGATGTGGCACGTAGTATAAATTGCCTCAATCCAGAAGTGACGAGGCGTCTTGTACTCACCAAGCATAGTGCGAGCCATCTCAACAAGAGTTCTGTTCTTGCGCTCCACGGCGCCATTCTTTGAGGAGTATAAGGCGAGACAACTCATGAGTAATACCAAGTTCATCAAGATAGTCATCAAGACCAGAATTCTTGAACTTAGTTCCATTGTCACCGATGTGCTTGATCTTCACACCAAAGTTGGTTGAAGCCCTCGAGAATTTTTTGAAGACTTCCTACACTTCATGTTTGTAAGTAACAATGTGTACCCATGTGTAATGAGAGTAATCTTCAACAATAACAAGACCATATAGAGATGCATCATTAGTGACTGCAGAATAATGGTTAGGACGAAGAGATCCATATGAAGCAATTCAAATGGTGAGTAGTGGTCATGATAGTCTTCATTGGATGCTTGGCCTTGGTCATCTTTCCACTTCACAAGCTCCACACAAGTGATCCTTGAGAATTTGACATTCTTAATGCCAATGACATGCTTCTTCTTCCATGGCGTGTGCAAATTCCTCATGCTGCATGACCAAGTCGTCGATGCCATAGCCACCTATACGAAGCTTTGCAAGTAGGCACCACGGCTGGTTGTGAACCGATAGAAATCAACAATATACAAGTCTCCTCTCCTAAAGCCTTGAAGACTTTGGAATTGTCGACTTCCATAACCACAACACAATGATACTTGTCAAAGACAACAACCATATCAAGATCACAAAGCATTGAGGCAGACATAAGGTTGTATCCTAAGGACTCGACAAGCATGAATTTGTCCATGTGTCGATCCTTTGTGATCATAACCTTACCTAGACCCAATACGACATTTGCCTTTGTCGTGAAGATGATATGCTTGAGATCACGATGGAGATAAGGAGCATCCATCAATAGATTCTTGTCACTAGTCATGTGATTTGTACATCCACTATCAAGGACCCACTCAGTGGCTTTGGGTTGATCATCCTGCAGATGAATTAGTGCATCTTACGAACTCATATACTTCATCAGTGAAGAATATGACATCAATTCATCAAATCAATTTCATCAAGTAATAGAACAGATAAAGCAGTATGAGGACGTGAGAAATGAAAGTTCATTTCTTCATGATTAGACTGCGTCCTTTCAGGCACTTTTCAGGTCTCCATCAAATTCTTCAGACACTTGAGCATGTCTGGAGACCTGACCCTGCAGAAGAGATTAGTTCTTTTTCTTCACCACCCACATCTGAAGGGGTGGCAAAGAGTTCATCACTCTACGAGCTCCATACGAGAAAGGTGGCATAGAGGCCAATCCATTTCGTTTCACATAAGAGGAGTTAGGGTAAGCATATGAATAAGCAGAGAAATTCTTCGAGGACTTATGAACATAATTATTAGAAGAATAATGCTCATATTCATAGCCCTTAGCTCTTCCCTGCGAAATAGAGTTGTTAGCACGATGATATTCATATGAGGACTTTGATCCTTTTGAGGAATTTGATCCATGTGAGGAATTTGGTCCGTATGAGGACTTGGATCCATATGAAGAATTTGGTCCATATGAAGAATTTGATCTGGGGTTCCTATTCTTCACGGTGGTGTCATGAGGACATTCACAGAAGACTTTGAAAGGCACCTTTTGGGAACCCAGATTTTCTTCATAGGGGAACCGTTCTGTAGTTAGTGCCAACATATCTAGCAAATACTTCACCATTCTGATTTTGAACAGTTTATAGTTGAGTCAAATGCCTCATCGGAAGAATGAGGAGATTCACATGTAAAGCCATATAGATTAGATGGATCAAGCTGGAGGTCCTTTGCAGCAACCCATGAGGTTTTGGGGTCTGCTCGGGCTTCAATATGTACCATCAGCATTGAGTTTCCTCTCAAAGCAATACCCTCTTTCCTAGGGTTCTGTTGAGGATCTGATTTTAAGCACATCACAAAAGTCGATGCCCTTTGAGGCTTTTGTACATGCTGTCATGTACAATTCCTTCAGCCCTGCATCGTCAGTGATACTAGCAATGTCCTAAGATGAGGAATTAGTGATAGGAGAGGCAAGTGAAGAATTTGTAACATTAGAAGCATTTCAACATTCAGGTGAAGAATTAGCAGACTCACGCTCAATGCATTTCAAACATGGAGGAACAAATTCTTCCCGAGCAGCACTGATTTGTTGAGCAAGTAATGAATCGTGCTCCTTCTAAAGATCTTCATAACTCACTCTTAGCTTCTCAAGATCTTGCTTTCTCTGAAGAAATTCATAAGAAAGCTTCTCATGATCAGATAAGAGAGTGTTATGATGACCTTGAAGGTTGTCAAACCTATTTTGAAGTCTCTGAAGGTTTTCAGTCAAGGTTTTAGTGCGATCCATTTCTTCACCCAACATATCATCACTTTTGTCTAGCATGTTTTGAACCTTTTCGAAAGCCCTTTGTTGTTTCACAGCAATCTTAGCAAGTTTAGAATAGCTGGGCTTAAGATTTTCATCAGATTCATTCTCACTTGATTCAGAGGAGGTATATTTGAGTATCTTAGCACCCTTTGGCATGATGCAATAGATGGGAGCGTAGTCATCATTGCCTTCATCAGCCTTGTTGATGAGGTCATTTTCTTCAGTGTTGAAGATAAGACTTGCTGATGAATGCAGTAGCGAGGTCTAGACTCGCCACACCGGATTCAGACTCCTTAGATGCCTCCTCTTCCTCATTTTCTTCAGTTTCAGCCTCAGAGTCCATTTCCTTGCCGATGAATGCCCGAGCCTTCTTGGAGCTGCTCTTCTTGTGAGATGAAGACTATGAGGATTTTGATGATGAAGATTTTGAGGATTTCTTCTTTTTCTTCGCATCATCGAGCTGTAATCCTTGTATCTTCTTCTTTAATTCCTTTTCCCCTGAGGACAATCTTGAATGTAGTGTCCAGGTTTCTTGCATTTGTGACAAAGCCTCTTCTTGTAGTCCTTTGGATGAGGAATCATTGCTCCTTGAGGTCTTCCAGCGACCACGTCTTGAGAACTTACGGAATTTCTTCACGGCGGTGCTAGTTCATGGCTCGATTCTTGAGGATCACCAAGGCTGCTGCGAGTCTTCATCTTGAGACTCGAGACGCCTTGGCCTTGATTGCGTGATCTGCCATAGCTTGAACCATAGAGATCTCTGTTTTCAGCAAGCCGGAACTCATGAGTATTTAGCCTTTCGAGGATATCAGCAGGATCAAGTGACTTGTAATCAGCGCATTCTTGTATCGTCAATGCGAGAGTATAAAATGAGGAATCAAGCGATCTCAACAATTTCTTCACCACCTCATGGTCGGTGATGTTAGTGGCACCAAGCGCTTGAAGCTCATTTGAGATGTCAGTGAGGCGATCGAAAGTTTGTTGAACATTTTCATTGTTGAGTCTTTTGAAGCGGTTGAAGAGATTGCGAAGAACATCAACTCGAGAGTCACGCTGAGTTGAAACTCCTTCATTCACTTTGGACAGCCTATCCCGGATAAGCTTAGCGGTTTCCAAAGCACTCACTCTTCCATCTTGTCCTTTGCTCAGATGGCCACATATGATATTCTTCGCTTGAGAATCAAGTTGCTTGAATCTCTTCACATCGGTAGCGTTCAGTGAGGGTGAGACAGAGGGAACACCATTTTACACAACATACCAGCGATCGTTATCAATTGCCTCAAGATGCATTCGCATATTATTCTTCCAGTAGGGGTAGTCCATCCCATAGAAGGTAGGACACCCAGTAGAGACCTTGATCATACCTGCGGTCGACATAACTAAAACTCCAGGCAGTTAAACCAAAATCACACAGAACAAGGGAGTAGCTTGCTCGATACCAATTGAAAGTGCGTTATATCGACTAGAGGGGGTGAATAGGCGATTTTATGAATTCTTCTTTGAGGAATTTGCGGGTGAGAAATTCCTTAGCGAAGAACTACTTGCTGTGGAATAAGTACTCAAGAATAAGCATAACGAGAATATAAGCATGGTCATCATGATGAAATGAAGACAAGCCACAGTCTGAAAAGCGTAATCACGAGGATAACACGGGATGAAGACAAGCGGTGAAGAAATTGAACTGGGGAAATTGAGAAAGTCTTCAGTCAAAGTCTTCAAACACAGATATGACAAGCACACAACACAGTAATGAAGAAATGAAAGGGTTGAGGAAATAGAACCAGTATGCTTGGTGAAGACAATGATTTGGTAGACCAGTCCCAACTGTTGTCTAGTTGTACATCTGGTTGGAGCAGCTAGGTATTTAAACCTGAGGACACACAGTCCCGGACACACAGTCCTCACCGTATTCTCCTTGAGCTTAGGTCACACAAACCTCGCCCAATCACTCGTGGTAAGTCTTCAGGTGACTTCTGAACCTTCACAAACACGGTCACTCGGCGATCCACAATTCCTCTTGGATGCTCTAGACCATGACGCCTAACCATCTGGAAGAAGCACAATCTTCAAAGGTAACAAGCGTCGGATCCACGCAGGATCAATCTCTTCAGTGATGCTCAATCACTTTGGGTTTGTAGGTGTTTGGGTTTGGGTTTTCCTCACTTGATGGTTCTCGCTCAAAGTCCTCGGAGGAAGGGATGCTCACAAATGACAAGTGTCAGTTTCTCTCGGAGCAGCCAACCAACTAGTGGTTGTAGGGGGTGATACGTCTCCAACGTATCTATAATTTATGAAGTATTCATGCTATTATATTATCCATCTTGGATGTTTTACGGGCTTTACTATGCAATTTTATATTATTTTTGGGACTAACCTATTGACCCAGAGCCCAGTGCCAGTTCCTGTTTTTTACCTTGTTTTAGTGTTTCAAAGAAAAGGAATATCAAGCAAGTGAAGCGGAATGAAACCTACGGAGAAGTTATTTTTGGAAAGAAAGCAACTTTGATAGACTTGGAGTGCGTCGGGAAAAAAGCGAGGAGCCACGAGGTAGGGGCACGCCCTTCACCTTGTGGGCCCTCGTGGCTCCCCGATGTACTTCTTCCGCCTATATATCTCCATATAACCTAAAAACTTGGGAATAGATCAGATCGGGAGTTCCATACATAAGCCTCTATAGCCACCAAAAGTCAATCGGGACCTGTTACGGCACCTGCTGGGGAGGAACCCTCACCAATGGCCATCTTCATCATCCGGCACTCTCCATGGCGAGGAGGAGTAGTTCACCCTCGGGGCCGAGGGTATGTACCGATAGCTATGTGTTTGATCTCTCTCTCGTGTTCTTGATTTGCACGATCTTGATGTATCGCGAGCTTTGCTATTATAGTTGGATCTTATGTTTCTTCTCCCCCTCTACTCTCTTGTAATGGATTGAGTTTTCCCTTTGAAGTAATCTTATCGGATTGAGTATTTAATGACTTGAGAACACTTGATGTATTTCTTGCCGTGCGTATCTGTGGTGACAATGGGATATCACGTGATTCACTTGATGTATGTTTTGGTGATCAAGTTGCGGGTTCCGCCCATGAACCTATGCATAGGGGTTGGCACACGTTTTCGTCGTGATTCTCCGGTAGAAACTTTGGGGCACTCTTTGAGGTTCTATGTGTTGGTTGAATAGATGAATCTGAGATTGTGTGATGCATATCGTATAATCATACCCACGGATACTTGAGGTGACATTGGAGCATCTAGGTGACATTGGAGCATCTAGGTGACATTAGGGTTTTGGTTGATTTGTGTCTTAAGGTGTTATTCTAGTACGAACTCTAGGGATGTTTGTGACACTTATAGGAATAGCCCAACGGATTGATTGGAAAGAATAACTTTGAGGTGGTTCCGTACCCTACCATAATCTCTTCGTTTGTTCTCCGCTATTAGTGACTTTGGAGTGACTCTTTGTTGCATGTTGAGGGATAGTTATATGATCCAGTTATTATTGTTGAGAGAACTTGCACTAGTGAAAGTATGAACCCTAGGCCTTGTTTCCTAGCATTGCAATACCGTTTCGCTTCTTTTACCACTTGCTACCTTGCTGTTTTATATTTTCAGATTACAAAACCTATATCTACCATCCATATTGCACTTGTATCACCATCTCTTCGCGAACAAGTGCACCTATACAATTACCATTGTATTGGGTGTGTTGGGGACACAAGAGACTCTTTGTTATTTGGTTGCGGGGTTGCTTGAGAGACCATCTTCATCCTCGCCTCCCACGGATTGATAAACCTTAGGTCATCCACTTGAGGAAATTTGCTCGTCCTACAAACCTCTGCACTTGGAGGCCCAACAACATCTACAATAAGAAGGTTGTGTAGTAGACATCAAGCTCTTTTAAAGCGCGATTGCGGGGAGGCTAGGTGGCGGCACTCACACCCGTCAACTAAGCAGTTTCTGCGCCGTTGCGGGAGGTGAGTCTTGAAGGTATATCTTTAGATCTTGCAATCGAATCTTTTTGTTTCTTGTTTTAGCACTAGTTTAGTTTATAAAAATAAAACTACAAAAAGTGGAATTGAGTTTGTCTCATACGCTTCATCTTTTTAATATCTTTCGTGAGTATGATGGAAAGGAAAATTGTGCCAAAGTGTTAGAAGAAGAATGCATTAAAATGTTTGGCACTAAATCTTTGAATATGAGCATGATTACAATGTTGTTGGTATGAGCTCCTTGAATATCCATAGTACTAATGATGATTGCACTAGTTTATGATGAAATTATCTCTTATAAGCATGTCGATTTTTGTGGAGTATATTGGGTTTGCAAGTACACACCAAATAGGGAAGATAGATATTGCAAGAGGCATAAGTACTTGGAAACTAAATGGTTGCAAGAAAGGCTAAATGTGAGTGCTGAAAATTTAAAATATCTTTACCGTACTTGTGAACTTTGAAATGAACATGGTCATTTAAATATCAATTGCAAATTGTTTCATGATCGAATCGTGTCCAAAATTGTGCTGACTTGATTTCCTTGCACATCATAATGAACTTAGTTTGCTTTTGGGTTATGAAGAAATTAAGCGTCAAACTAAGCATATTCAGAATATAACCTTGAAATTCCTCGATATTGATCTAGAAGAGATTTATATGTATTGTGCGGTGAATTGCATTGAAAATACTTATATTGCCAATTACATAAAGAAAAGAAAACAAATAGAAGATGAAGAGAATGCTAATGAAAGGGAAGAGACTTCCCAATATCCTCCTATTGTTTCTTATGATGAATCAGGTAACGAGGAGGAGCCTTCTATTCAACCAATCTCATTAATAAGGAGCTCCAAAAAGAGGATTGAACCCACACATGATGTGGTGAAGAAGAAGAAAAGAAAAAGGAAGAGAGGTAAAAAGGTATCTCTCCAAATAATGTTGCTCCTATTATTGTTGTGCCTCATGAAAATGAATCAAAAATAATTGTGGAAGATGATGCACTTGATGATGATCTCGTTATTCCTATTGCTTGTTGTGATGATTATGATTGGGAAGATAATGATACTTCTTACGATCTTGAAAATCTTTTTGGCACTTGCTTGGAAGAATATGATAATTGCTATACTATTGGTGCTATCCATACTATTAATGATGAGAGTGATTATGCTTATGATATGAAAAGGCCCAAGCTTGGGGAAGCTATGTTTGATGAAGATGATGTTTTTGAGAATATATTTGCTGCAATTAATGTTTGTCCCAAGCTTGGGGATGCTATGTCTAATGAAGATGATATTTTTAGCCTCTCAAGTTTTGATATGCAAAGTTGTTATGATGATAGCATGCCTTTTACCTATGATGATTATATTTATGAAAGTGGGTTTGGAAGAGTGTCAACTTTAGGAAGTAGTGATCCCACTATTTTGGAGGATGTTGAATCTTATAATATTTATGAAAGTGGATTTGGAGAGGTCATGATTTTATTTAGTGATGTATCCACTATTTCGGAAGAGGTTTCAATTGATTATGATGGGAACAAAGTTGCTACTTATGATGATTATTGTGATGAAACTTATGCTATAAAAAGTAGTGATAATTATATTTATAAAACTTGTCATGATTATGAGTACCCTTTCTCTGAACATTACTCTTTTAATGTGGAAACAATTTATAGTATTCTAGTCTCTTATGATACTCCCACTATTCGAATGAGAAGAATTTTGCTTATGTGGAGTAGTAAATTTTCTGTGCTTGTAGATCATGAAAAGAATGTTTTAGGTGCTGGTTATATTGTTGAATTCATTCATGATGCTACTGAAAATTATTATGAGGAGGAACATATGCTTGTAGGAATTGCAATAATATCAAGTTTCCTCTCTATGTGCTTAAAGTTTTGAAGTTATGCTTGTTTTGCCTTCCTATGCTAGTTGATTGTTGTTCCCATAAGTTGTTTGCTCACAAAATCCCTATGCATAGGAAGTGGGTTAGACTTAAATGTGCTAGTAATATTCCTCATGAGTCTCTCTTTATGTTTCAATTCTTATCTTTTATGTGAGCATCATTGAAATCATCATGCCTAGCTAGGGGCGTTAAACGATAGCGCTTGTTGGGAGGCAACCCAGTTTTATTTTAGTTTCTTACTTTTTGGTTCTGTTTAGCAATAAATAATCCATCTAGCTTTTTTTAGATGTGGTTTTGTGTTTTAATTAGTTTTTGTGCCAAGTAGAACCTTTGGGAAGACTTGGGTGAAGTCTTTATGATCATGCTGTAAAAAAAAGAAATTTTAGCGCTCACAAGGTTAGCTTCAACTTTTTACTGGAGAGTGATATTTAGTTGATTATTTTTGCAGATGATTACTAGACAAATTCCTTAGGTCCACAATTTATTTTAGAATTTTTTGAGTTCCAGAAGTTTACGTTTGGTACAGATTACTACAGACTGTTCTGGTTTTGACAGATTCTGTTTTCATTGTGTTGCTTGCTTATTTTGATGAATCTATGGCTAGTAAAATAGTTTATAAACCATACATAAGTTGGAATACAGTAGGTCTAACACCAATATAAATAAATAATGAGTTCATTACAGTACCTTGAAGTGGTGTTTTCTTTTCTTTTGCTAACGGAGCTTACGAGTTTTCTGTTGAGTCTCGTGTTGTGAAGTTTTCAAGTTTTGGGTAAAGATTCGATGGACTATGGAATAAGGAGAGGAAAGAGCCTGAGCTTGGGGATGCCCAAGGCTCTCCAAGGTAATATTCAAGGATAACCAAGAGCCTAAGCTTGGGGATGCCCCGAAAGGCATCCCCTCTTTCGTCTTCGTTCATCGGTAACTTTACTTGGAGCTATATTTTTATTCACCACATGATATGTGTTTTGCTTGGAGCGTCATTTTATTTTTTATTTTTTTGCTTGCTGTTGAAATAAAATACCAAGATCTGAAATTATTAAATGAGAGAGAGTCTTCACATAGCTACCTAATTATTTAACTACTCATTGATCTTCACTTATATCTTTTTGGAGTAGTTTGTCATTTACTCGTGTGCTTCACTTATATCCTATGAGTAAATGGTTGAATGATTTGAATGTCATAAATCTGAAATTATATATGTTTCATATGCCTTTCCATGGGGAGTAATACCTTCACAAATAATAAGTAGAGGTGGTAAATTTATTGAAGGTTAGCAAATATTGTATTAGTCACTTGAACAATTCATGAAAGAATATTGAAGGAAGAGATGTTTCACATATAAATATACTATCTTGGACATCTTCTATGATTGTGATCCCCATTAATTATTTTCAAACCTGAGCAAATTAGTTGAAGTTGGACAAGGAAGACAACATAATGAGTTATGCTTGGGTATATTTGTATAAGTTATGTTGTTTTGGATCCTTTAACATGTGGTGCTTGCTATTTAGAATCCTTTTCTAGCCAAAATATCGGTACTAAGCGGGAATACTGCTTGTGCATCCAAATTCCTTGAACCAAGTTTCTTCCATGAGTGTCCACCATATCTACCTATATACGGTATTTACCTGCCGTTCCAAGTAAATTTGCATGTGCCAAACTCTAAACCTTCAAATAATAATCTGGTTTGTATGCCCGAATCGCACATGTAGCGACTACGGGTTAGCAATATCTTCCATGCTAGGTGGGTTATTCTCACGATGAGTGGACTCCGCTCATCATTCACAAGAAAATGGCTGGTAACCGGGATGCCCAGTCCCATGATCAAAAGATCGAAATCAAATCGAGAATAATTGCAAACAAAACTCCCCCAGGTTTGATGTTAGTTGGAGGCACCTGTTGTTTCGGGCAAGCCATTGATTGATGATTGTTGGCGAAGGGGAGTAAAAATCTTTACCTTTCTGTTTGGGAACCGCCTATCATGTATGTAGTATGGAAGATATTGGGAACTCTTGGTCGTTATGTTGACAATGAAAGCATACCTCTCAAAATTATTTTCATCTCTGTTTTTCCTTCGAGCTCTGGCACCTCTGCAAATCCCTGCTTCCCTCTGCGAAGGGCCTATCTTTTACTTTTATGCAAGAGTCAGTAGTATTCCTTCTCATTCCAACCTACTCTTTAGTTGGCAAGAATCATGTGATGGAAAGATCTAGGCATATATGGCCATTCAAATATATTTGAGCATGAATTATTACTGTTGACATTACCCTTGAGGTAAAAGGTTGGGAGGCGAAACATTAAGCCCCTATCTTTCTCTGTGTTTGATGAATACTATTTGTTCTAAAAATATGCTTTGAGTGGTAGCAATCATGGAAGACTAAATGACAGTTGAGTATGTGAAGTTTGTTGAATCAAAGCTCTGACATAGACTCTTCCTGAAAATAAGATGAATTGTAATTGTTTGATGACTAATAACACGGTTTGTTAGTTTTCAAGGAAGTTTATGATCCATACTTTAACATGTGAATAGTTTGTTACTTGATCATGAAAAGTTCTATGAGTTGAGCTACTATTATAACATATAATGATGCTAGAAAAGGTGATTTAAATTATCATTGATCAAACTTGTGCACTGCTAGCATTCACACTTCATAAATTATTTCTTTTATCATTTACCTACTCGAGGAACGAGCAGGAATTAAGCTTGGGGATCTTGTCGTCTCAATGTATCTACAATTTATGAAGTATTCATGCTATTATATTATCAATCTTGGATGTTTTATGGGCTTTAATATGCACTTTTATATTATTTTGGGACTAACCTATTGACCCGAGCCTAGTGCGTTCATGTTTTTTACCTTGCTTTAGTGTTTGAAGAAAAGGAACATCAAGCGAATTAAAGCGGAATGAAACCTTACGGAGAAGTTATTTTTGGAAGGAAAGCAACCTCATAGACTTGGAGTGCGTCGGGAAAGAAATGAGGAGCCACGAGGTAGGCGTCGCCCACCCCCTAAGGCGCGCCCTCCACCTCGTGGCTCCCTGACGTACTTCTTCGCCTATATATCTCCATATACCCTAAAAACTTGGGGAGCAGATTAGATTGGGAGTTCGCGCGCCAAGCCTCTATAGCCACCAAAGTCAATCGGGACCTGTTCGGCACCTGTCGGAGGAACCCTCACGGTGGCCATCTTCATCATCCGGCGCTCTCCATGACGAGGAGGAGTAGTTCACCCTCGGGGCTGAGGGTATGTACCAGTAGCTATGTGTTTGATCTCTCTCTCTCTCTCTCGTGTTCTTGATTTGTACGATCTTGATGTATCATGAGCTTTTGTAACATCCCAAATTTTCAATTTGGAATGCTATACATTAGGTCATCATGCATATCATATTTTTCTCGCATTTTTCGATCCTAGAAATTTCACATAACTCAAGGACCCTCGGAGAAAGTTGGAAGTTTCATAATTTTCATATTTGGGATTTCTCAAATTTTGAAAATGGGATCATTTGGATTTATTTAAATTATCTTCATAAAGTTTTCCTATAAAAAAATATTTGAGAGGAATAATATGACTTTCCCAACAATTAGGAAAAATGAAGATTTTATAAATAAATCAAATTTGGTTTTGGAAGATTTATTTTGCTTAGGCAAAAATGAGCATTTAAAAATTTTATGCATGTTTGCCGTTTTTTAAAGTTCATTTTGTTCGACTCATTTTAGGAGTCGGGAAAATTTGTTTTATTTAATTTGGAGTTCATTTGGTATTTTTTTAATTCATTTGGTTTAAATTTTATTTAAAAACAATCCGTCGCCCCCCCTAGGCCGAGGCCCGGCCGCTGATCCAGGCGCCCGGCCCGCCTCCTCTCCTCCCTCGCCGCGCCGCCCGCCAGCGGACTCCCGCCGCCCGCCTCCATCGCCCGCTTGCCGGGTCAGACTCACCCGCCTCCTGCCCCTCCCAAGCCACCGGCGCCCCCCTTATATACCAGCCGCCCCCCCTCTCTCCGCCGCCTCACCCGACCCTTTTGAGCCCTTGCCGCCGCCGAACTCCTTGCGCCGCCCGTTCGCCGGCCTTGGGAGCCCCGCCGCCCTCGCCGCCCCTCCAGGCCCGCCGCCCCTCGCCCGGGCCGGGCCCGCCGGGAGCTCATGGCGAGATCACGGAGTAGCCCGCCCTGATCCGGTTTTCTTTGAAGAGATTTGTCGATTTCCTCCTTTAGCTCAAGGAGTTCATCGGCGGCATCTTGTAGGGTCGCTTGGCTATAGGAGTGGTGCACTGGTTTCAAGTCGATGAATTCGACAGCTCTAGCGGGGAATCCTGGAAGTTCTTCGGAAAAAGCGTCACGGAAGTCATGAGCAGCAGGAATGTTTTCAATGCCCTCGAGTGGTGCGGCGTTCAATGCATTCAATGCATAGAGCCTTGCCTCGGCATTTTGCACAGATGAGCTTGGTAAGTGACTATTTCATCGAAGGGTGTAGCAAATGGGCCGGTCTTCGTGGCGCAAACTATGGAAGCGATGTCGCCTTTAACCAATTCATTCCAGAATGAGGTCAATGCTACAAGACTTAAGCACGATGGGAGAGACAAGAATTCCGGTCCTTGATTTCAGCGGGGCGTCGTTGCAAATCATGGAGGTTCGACATTGGCCATGAGGTGTGTACTAATAGTGAAGCATTCATGTCTTCACTTTTAATACCATGCATGAATGCAAAATCTTGAACATGAATGAATCGATGCCCCGTATCAAATAAAGCGCATCTTTGGTACTGAATTTGACGAAGTGTACCCATCACGATAGTGAGTTGGTCTTGAGCTTCGTTCGGATCAGCGTGGTTGGCCTGAACTTCGACCATAAGGCTTGGCGGTGTTGTTGCGGGGCTGGGTGTTTCCTTTGCCGGTTCTTTGGAAGGGCGATTGATTACTGGTTCTGGTTGCATTCTCTATACGGTGCCCTGGTTGTCCACGAAGCACAAACCACTATTGGGAGTGGGAGCAGGGCTTGGGGTGGTGGGCTGGAAGCCGGGTGTAGTTGTGGCGGAGCGAGGTGCAGCATAGTTACGCCTTGGAGCAGGTGCATTGGCTGGTACATCTTGTTGGGAATCCATATCTTGCGCCTGCGAGGGCGGCCCGAAGATGAGCCGTGTCGCAGTTGCGCTTTGTTAGAGCTCTGGTATTCCTGCAGACCAGTTTCGACATTGATAGCCTTGTTCGCCAAGGTGGCGAAATCAACAAAGTCGTGCACTAGAAGTGCGAGCTTGATGTCGACTTGAAGGCGTCACGGAACTTCTCTGTCTGCGTGCATCGGTTGCAATATCCTCTTGACATAGCGAGACAAGTCCAAGAACTCTCATTGATAAGCTTCAATGATCTTATTGCCTTGGGTGAGGTTGCGAATTCACGCTTCTTCGGTCCATGACCCCTTGTGGGATAAGCGGGCACGGAAGGCAACTTGGAAGTCGGCGGTGATGAGTGTTCAAGCTGGCGAAATGCGCTGTGGTTGTCCCACCATTGAGCTGCGGGTCCCTTGGGGAAGAAGGAAGCAAAAGTGACATAGTGGCGAGGCTACATCGGCAGACTCCATCTCATAGGTGATGTCACGGGCGATCATCGACATCCGATGGCTGGGTTGAGCTGCGATACCTTATTTGGGTTGAGCGTATGAAATCCTGCGAGTTGTTCCGTTTGAGTGCTGGTTCATATTGGGCGAGGCGAGCCATCATATTCTCCATGAGCTGGCGATTCATCTCAAGCTGTTGGACCATACCAGCCATGTACTCGGCGGTGGTGGGAAGTTGGCACCACGACCACGACCAGGTGGCCTAACCATCTGCTATTATATACGAGGGTAGTTCAGCATTTGAGAAAATAAGCAAAAGGCGAGAACCATTCATGATGAAACATGCATAATGAAAGCGACACGATAGGAACTACATAGTAGTTGGCATATCTTACAAAAGGAATCATGCATAGAGTTTGATACATAGAGTCCGATTACATAGACTACTACATCATAAGCGGCACACAGGCTCATGGCGAATACATCAAACACTAACGAGAAAGTCTACATCAGTCCCAGCAGTCTGTGGAGGTAGTGTGCTGACGGTGATAGTGCGGCAGCGGGTAGTCCTCCACGTCGGTGACACAGGGTCATGGATACTCGGTGCTGAATCCGGCGTCGGTGGCGAGAAAAGGGCCAAGTGCGGAAGTAGCCTCCACGTCGCCAACCGACACCACAGGGCATCACGGTCTGGCTGGGTAGATCGCGAGCAGCAGCTCTCCGGATCGGACAAAGGGTGCATCAGCGTCGAACGCGGTAAAGGTCTTGGCGGGTGATGTACAACTTCGTGGCGAAGAAGCTCGGTTAGCTCGATCCAGCCCATCAGCATGCGAGAACAAAGTTACGATGGTAGAAGGCTCTCTGGTAGCGATGGGTAGGCAGCGGTGTAGTAACCCTCCTCACCAACATCGGACCAGCGATAGCAATGTGCACGAAGGGGAGGTGTCCAACTCTCGATACTCGCGCGAAGGCGTGTCGAGCGGCATAAGCGACATCGTGGACTGCCATATCGATAGTCACTCCAACACCATATGCGGTGTGCGACCGCGATAGTGGACTCGTCTTGCCGAGAGTAAAGGTGGACGACGGTAGCGGTACTACTCTGGTTATAGTCTGGTACTCCTCATAGGCGGTGTACTCGGGGTGCGGCGATAACCTAGATAGGTCATCATCTCGGCTAGCACGCGGTGATCTGAGGCACCAATGGCCGTCGTGTGGCGCCACGACCTGCCTCGTGGGTTCCATCTGAAAACAAAGGCGTTTCAAAGAGTCAAATGGCGGTGTGGAAATTGCTCAAATACAATTCCAAGAACAACTAAGGCTATATCCAACTTTGGGGTGAATGTGGTCACGGGATCCTAGTGTTAGTTAGTAAAATCGTTTAACCCGAGTAGAAGAGAGTTGAGTCGAGTAAAGGTCGAGGGTAAAAGATCCTAGTACCACCCGATGGCGGCGTGGGCCGTAAGGCACACAGCCAAGTTAGTAAAAGTTTTGCAATGTCTAGACTCGAGTTCGGCCAAGGGTGTGGAAGGGGATTCCCTACAGGCGATCGGCTCGATACCAACTTGTGGCGCCCCGATTTAATCGTACACTAATCATGCGCAAATGTATGCGATCAAGATCGAGGACTCACGGAAGATATCACAACACAACTCTACAAATAAAATAAGTCATACAAGCATCATAGTACAAGCCGGGGCCTCGAGGGCTCGAATACAAGTGCTCGATCATAGGCGAGTCAGCGGAAGCAACAATATCTGATCTGGACATAAGTTAAACAAGTTTGCCTTAAGAAGGCTAGCACAAACTAGGATCTGAGATCGAAGAGGAGCGGGCCTCTGCAGGGATCCTCCTAACTACTCACAGTAAATCGTCGTTGGGCTGCTGCGTAGTAGTAGACACCTCCGAGTAGTAGTCGTCATCGACGGTGGCGTCGCTCTGGGCTCCATCGTCTGAGTGCAGCAATCGAGTAGAGGTAGGGAAAAGGGGAACAAGGCAGCAGTGAGTACTCATCCAAAGTACTACTTAAGCAGGAGCTACACTACATATGCATGGATATATGTGTAAAGGGCCATATCGGTGGTGAGCTGCGAGAATGCGAGAATAAGAGGGATAGCTAGTCTTAGAAGACTAAACCACGGACACTGTCTTGCAGCAGTAGAAGAGGACGATCTGAAGTCCTCAAGTAACATCACATAGCAATAATCCTACCAGCGATCCCTCCTCATATCCACGAGAGAAGCGACCACCGGTTATATCGGCACTTGGAAGGGTGTGTTTTATCAAGTATCCGGTTCTAGTTGTCATAAGCTCAAGGTACAACTCCAAGTCGTCTGTTACCGAAGATGATGGCTATCCGAATAGATTAACTTCCTGCGGTGCACCATCTTACCCAGCACGCTTGATCCCATTTGGCGGACACACTTTCTGGGTCATGCCCGGTCGCGGAAGATCAACACGTCGCAGCCCACCTAAACTGTGAGAGAGGCCGCCACGCGGTCTAAACCTAAAGCGAAGTGCAGGCCCATCGCCTGAAACACACACTTGCGTTCGCGGGCGGCGAAGCAGACCTAGCCTAGCGAGCGTTCAGTCCAATCCGGTAGCGCGCCGCTCGTCGGACGTCGTCTGGTGCCGGTGATACCACGGCGTCGGGATACCCATAACTACTCCAGCGTAGATGGTTAGTGCGTATAAGCTCGTAGCCAACTCAGATCAAATACCAAGACCTCGTTAAGCGTGTTAAGTAACATGAGCGCGCGAACAGAGGCAGGCCCACCTCTCTCTAAGCGGTCTCAACCTGCCTGTCGCTCGCCTCAAGATCCATCCGGAGGGCCGTCGGGACAAAGGTCCTTTCAGCCCCAATCAAGTGAATCACTCATGGTGCTCCATAAGCCGACCCGACTTTAGTCTCCACATGTATCATGTATAAAGTATATAGTATATACCGTGATCACCTCCGAGTGATCACGGCCCGATAATATATACGATGAAGCGGACAAGAATGTAGGGCCACGGATGAAAGTACTAGCATCCTATACTAAGCATATAGGATTGCGGTAAAAGTAACAATGATAGTAACAAGACGAGGCTATGCAGCGGTATAGGAGTATCTGAAAGTAGTAACATGCTACACTACTCTAATGCAAGCAGTATAGAGAAGAGTAAGCGATATCGGTGATCAAGGGGGCTTGCTGGTTGCTCTGGCAAGAGAGAGAAGGTCGTCAACTCAAGTGGTCGAGTGAGAAGCGGCGACGGCGTCGGTCTCGTAGTCTACGGAGAAGAGGAAGAAACAATGAATAACATGTAAGCAGATGCATATCGATGCATGACAAGACAAATAACGATGCTAGGCGTGCCCTAACGTGGTATGGGGTGGTGCGGTTAAGGGGAAACATCTGGGAAAGTATTCCGGTGTTTCGTGTTTTGAACAAAAGGCGGAGGGAAAGTTGCGGGTTCGATAGGTTAGGGGTGTGTGGCGGACGAGCGGACTGCGTATCCGGATTCGTCTAAATAGATTACGAGTAACTTTCATGTTGAAAATATTTTAATCCGATTACGGATTAAAAGATATGATTTTAAAAGATTTTAATAATTTACGGAATTAAATTAATTAATTAATTAATTGAAAATGTATTTATAGCGTCGGCATGATGTCATCTTGGCGTCGGCGATCAACGAGGTTGACTAAGTCAACCACGACATGTGGGTCCGTTAGTCATCCTCTGTTAACTAATTAACCTAATTAAGTTTAATTGATAGTTAATTAGGTTAATTAGTTATTAGGTTTAATTAATCGAGATTAATTAGATTAATTAATTACTTAAATAATTAATTAATTAATTAATTAATTAGTTTTATTCATTTTTATTTATTATTATTTAATTTTCATTTTCCTTTTTATTATTAAAACCATTCTGTGGGGTGGGGCCCCCATGTCATAGGCCCCAGGGACCAAGCGGGCGTGCGGGCTTGCGGGCGTGACCCGTTCGGGCGCAAAACCAGGGGCAGGCGTGGCGCCGCCGATCCCAGGCGTGGTGGAGGGCGGCGGCCGTGGCCGACGAGCCGGCGAGGCGGTCCCGAGGTGGGGGGCTTTGGCGGTGGCGAGGTTGGGCAGGTCCGGTCGTCGGGGCAGCGGAGGTAAGCGAGGGATCGCGGACCGGCCCGGGTGTCGATGTCGGCGTCGCCGGGCGTCTGACAGGGAGGTCAAGGGGTTTGATGGCGGCGGCGCGCCGTCGGCGAAGGAGAGGCCAGCGGAGGCAGGCGGTGGCTGGCGAGGTGGAAGCGCCGCTTCGGGCGAGAGAAGAGGCAGGGGGGCCAGCGTGGCAGCGACAGGCGTGGCATGATGACCATGAGGCGGGCGGGCGGCGGAGGCTCGAGGCTCTGGTGGCGCGGGAGGGGGACGAGGCAGGCAGGGGGAAGGCGAAGCTCACAGGGGTGGGTCTGTGAGGTCTAGGGCGGGCTCGGTGGTGCTCGGTGGCGACCCGAGCGAAGTCGAGGCGCGGCCCGGCGTCAGAGGACCGGTGAGGCGGGGGTCGAGGGCGACCCAGCGCCTTGCGCGTGGGGCGACAGTGGGGAGGGATCCAGGCGTAAGGGAGAAGAGGCTTGTGATCGGCGTGGGGTCGCCAGCGATGAGGTGGGGCGGTGGCTCGGCCGATCTGGATCAGGCGGGGAGAGAAAGGGGATCGGGGGGGGGCGAGTGGTGAGGCGGCTAGGGTTAGCCGACCGGGGAGGGATAAGGTGGCGGTGGGCGGGCAGAGGGCTGGGCCGGTGGGGGGGTGGGGGCTGGTGGGCCGGTGGGAGGGCTGGCCCAATTGGGCGATGGGGTTCCTCCCCACTCCTTTTGTTTTATCTTTTTTCTTATTTTCTTCTTTTCTGTTTTAGCTTATTTAAAAATGCCAAAGCACTTTACAAAAATTGTGCACCCACCATAATTAGGTTTGTTATTTTTAACAACCCCGAACATTTTAGTTTTAGTTTTTGGAAACTTTTCTCGTTTGCTTTTGTTTTTGAATTTGTTTTAGACCGAGTTGAATCAGCGTGAGGTTGAACACGATAACCGGCGTGATTACTGCTTAATCATCAAGATTGTTACACCGGCATAGTCAGTCGAATATCCAATGAGATCAAAAGTAGAGTCCTTGGGGTACCATAATCCTAGTGTTGGTATGTGAGCTAGATATCGAAGAATATGCTTCACATGACCTTATGGTGTGATTCCTTGGTGTAGCTTGAAATCGGGCACACATGCAAACACTAAGCATTATATCTGGCCTAGATGCACATAAGTACAATAAAGAGCCAATCATGGGCGGTATACCTTGTGATCGAAGTCAATACCATTTTCATCGATTGCATAGATGGCCATTTGTGGGCATAGGAATTTTGACACCTTTACAATCTTGCATGCGAATTTCTTGAGGACATCTTTGAGGTATTTCTCTGAGATATGAATATGCCATTGTGTTGTTGATGAATTTGAAGACCTAAGAAGAATGTCAACTCTCCATCATAGACATTTGATATTCTTCACTCATCATATAGGCAAATTCATCACTATAACGTTGGTCGATGTGACCAAAGATAATATCATCAACATATATTTGGCACACAAATAGTTCACCATCATAAGATTTAGTAAAGAGAGTAGGGTCGAGTGAACGGGTGTGAAGCCATTCTTCACAAAGAATTCCTTCAATGTATCATACCACTTGGGGGGCTTGCTTGAGGCCATAGAGGGCCTTATTGAGTCTGAAGACTTTGTCGAGATTCTTTGGGTCTTCAAAACACAGGGGTTGAGCAACATATACTTCTTCCTCAAGCTTACCATTGAGGAATGCACTTTTCACATCCATTTGATATAAAGTGATATTGTGATGGTTAGCATAGGCGAGTAATATCGAATAGACTCAAGTCTAGCGGCAGTGCAAAAGTTTCATCGAAGTCAATTCCTTCAACTGCGTGTAGCCTTGAGCTACTAGTCGTGCCTTATTCCTCACCACAAGACCATTTTCATCTTGCTTGTTGCGGTAGATCCACTTTGTGCCAATGATATTATGCTTGCGAGGATGCGGGCGTTTGACCGGTTCGGACATTGTTGAGCTCGGCTGATGTAATTCTTCTTGCATGGCCTGAATCCACTCCGGCTCGAAATGCTTCATCTACCTTAGTGGGCTCTGTGATAGAGACAAAAGCATAGTGCCCACAAAAGTTAGATAAATGTGAAGCTTTTGGCGTGTGAGAGGACTGGCGCTTTAATGTCATCGATGATCTTCTCCACTTGCACTTCTTTTGCAGCGAGGATGAGCTGGTTGTCGTCGAGAAATTTGATCATTTTCCTCGGCACCATTTTGTTCAGCATTATCTTGGTGCATCAGCTCGGCGTTCTTCGCGTCTGAGGGCGAATTCTTCAGCAGTTTCTTGATGGGAATGGCGTCCTCGGTTGCCTTGAACACGATAGAATCCTCGGTGCTGGTTCGTCTAACACGGAAGGTAGGTGCTCTCTTTGCGAGCCATTAGTTTCATCGAATCGCACATCTCTGATGTCAACAATCTTGTGTAGAGTGATGTTGAAGACTACTGTAGGTGTCTGAGTCCTTCCGTAACCAAGCATAAAACCTTCATGTGCTTTCGGTGCAAATTTAGAGTTGTGGTGAGGATCTCTAATCCAGCATTTAGCACCGAAGACTTTGAAATAACTTACATTAGGTTTCTTGTCAGTGAGGAGTTCATAGGCAGTCTTCTTGAAGAATTTGTGAAGATATACTCTGTTGATGATGTGCACGCGGTGTCAATTGCTTCAATCGAGAAGCGACTAGGCGTTTTGTATTCATCAAGCATAGTCGAGCCATCTCAACAAGAGTTCTGTTCTTGCGCTCCACAGCGCCATTTCTTTGAGGAGTATAAGGGCAGATAACTCATGAGTAATACCAAGTTCATCAAGATAGTCATCAAGACCGGAATTCTTGAACTCAGTTCCATTGTCACTCCTAATGTGCTTGATCTTCACACCAAAGTTAGTTGAAGCCCTCGAGGAAAATCGTTTGAAGACTTCTGCACTTGATTTTTGTAAGTAACAATGTGTACCCATGTGTATGAGTAATCATCAACAATAACAAAGCCATAAAGAGATGCATCATTAGTGACGGCTGAGTAGTGATTGGGACCAAGAGGTCCATGTGAAGCAATTCGAAGGGACGAGTAGTGGTCATGATAGTCTTATTTGGATGCTTGGCCTTGGTCATTTTCTAGCTTCACGGGCTCCATAAGTGATCCTTGAGAATTTGACATTCTCAATGCCAATGACATGCTTCTTCTTCCATAGCGTGTGCAAATTCCTCATGCCTGCGTGACCAAGTCGTCGATGACATAGCCATATACGAAGCTTTTGCAAGTAGGCACATGGCTGGTTGTGGTCTGTGGAAAAGTCAACAATGTACAAGTCTCCTCTCCTAAAGCCTTGAAGACTTTGGAATTGTCGACTTCCATAATCACAACACAATGATACTTGCCAAAGATAACAACCATATCAAGATCACAAAGCATTGAGGCTGACATGAGGTTATATCCTAAAGACTCAACAAGCATGACTTTGTCCATGTGCATGTCTTTAGAGATAGCAACCTTACCAAGTCCCAATACGACTTTTGCCTTTGTCGGCAAAGATGATATGCTTGAGATGAGGCGGTGATAAGGAGCATCCATCAATAGATTCTTGTCACCAGTCATGTGATTTGTACATCCACTATCGAGAACCCACTCGGTGGCTTTGGGTTGTTCATCCTGCGGATGAATTAGTACAACTTATGATCTCATATACTTCATCGATGAAGAATATGATATCAAGTTCATCAGATGAATTTCATCGATCGGTATTCAGATAAGCGATATGAGGGCGTGTGAAATGAAAGTTCATTTCATCATGATTAGCCTGCGTCCTTTCGAGCATTTTTGTCGGGCCCCGACAAATTCTTGAGACATTAAGGCCGTCTGGAGACCTGATCCTGCGAGAAGAGATTAGTTCTTTTCTTCACCACCCACATCTGAAGGGGTGGCAAAGAGTTCATCACTCTGCGAGCACCATATGAGAATGGTGGCATAGAAGCCAAACCATTTTGTTTCACATAAGAGGGTTAGGGTAAGCATATGAATAAGCGGAGAAATTCTTGAGGACTTATGAACATATTGATTTGAAGAATAATACACATATTCATAGCCCTTAGCTCTACCTGCGAAGCAGTCGTTAACACGATGATGATCATATGAGGACTTTGATCCTTTTGAGGAATTTGATCCACGTGAGAATTTGGTCCGTATGAGGACTTGGATCCATATGAAGAATTTGGTCCATATGAAGAATTTGATCTGGGGTTCCTATTCTTCACTGGTGGTGTCATGAGGACATTCACGAAGACTTTCAAGGCACTTCTTGGGAACCCAGATTTTCTTCATAGGGAACCGTTCTGCGATTAGTGCCAACATATCTAGCAAATACTTCACCATTCTGATTTTGAACAGTTTATAGTTTGAGTCAAATGACTCATCGTGAGAATGAGGAAATTCATACGTAAAGCCAGATAAGGTAGATGGATCAAGCTGGAGGTCCCTTTGCAGCAACCCATGAGGTTTTGGGATCTGCTCGGGCTTCAATATGTTCCATCGGCATTGAGTTTCCTCTCAAAGGCAATACCCTCTTTCCTAGGGTTCCTATTGAGGATCTGCTTTTTAAGCACATCACAAAAGTCGATGCCCTTTGAGGCTTTTGTACATGCCTGTCATGTACAATTCCTTCAACCTGCATAAATCGGTGATACTAGCAATGTCCTTAGATGAGGAATTAGTGATAGCGAGAGGCGGTGAAGAATTTTTAACAGTTGAAGCATTTGAACATTGGTGAAGAATTAGCGATTCATGTTCAATGCACTTTAAGCATGGAGGAACAAATTCTTCTTGAGAAGCGCTGATCTGTTGAGCAAGTAATGAATCGCGCTCCTTCTGAAGATCTTCATAACTCGCTCTTAGCTTCTCAAGATCTTGCTTTCTTTGAAGAAATTCATAAGAAAGTTTCTCATGATCAGATAGGAGAGTGTTATGATGACCTTGAAGGCTGTCAAGCCTTGACTGAAGTCTCTGAAGATTTTTAGTCAGGGCTTGAGTGCGATCCATTTCTTCACCTAACATATCATCACTCTTATCTAGCATGTTTTGAACCTTCTCAAAAGCCCTTTGTTGTTTTATAGCTATCTTAGCAAGTTTTGAGTAGCTGGGCTTGAGATCCTCATCAGATTCATTTTCACTAGATTCAGAAGAGGTGAAATTCAGTACCTTAGCACCTTTTGCCATGAAGCAATAGGTGGGAGCGTAGTCATCATTATCTTCATCGGGCTTGTCGGTGAGTCGGTTTCTTGATGTTGAAGATGGACTTGCTAACAAAGCGATGCAAGAGCCAGACTAGCCACACAGATTGATTCTTGGACTCCTCCTCTTCCTCATATTCCTCAGATTCAGCGAGTCCATTTCCTTGCCAATAAATGCGAGCCTTTTGGGCTGCTCTTCTTGTGAGAAGAAGGCTTTGAGGATTTTGATGATGAAGATTTCGATGATTTCTTCTTCTTCTTAGCATCATCGAGCTGTAATCCTTGTGTTTCTTCTTCTTTAATTCCTTTTCCACTGAGGACAATCTTGGATATAGTGACCAGGCTTCTTGCATTTGTGACAAAGTCTTCTCTTATAGTCACTAGATGAGGAATCACTACTTCTTGAGGATTTTCCAGCGACCACGTCTTGAGAATTTCTGGAATTTCTTCACGGCGGTGCTAGTTCTGGCCAAATTCTTGGGATCTCAAGGCTACTACGAGTCTTCACTCTCGATTCGGACCTGCCTTGGCCTTGAGGCACGTGTTTTCCATAGCGAGAACCATAGAGATCTCTCTTTTCACAAGCTGGAACTCGTGAGTATTTAGCCTTCGAGGATATCGGTAGGATCAAGAGACTTGTAGTCAGCTCGTTCTTGTATCATCAGTGCCAGAGTATCAAATGAGGAATCAAGCGATCTTAACAATTTCTTCACCACCTCATGATCGGTGATGTCAGTGGCGCCAAGTGCTTGGAGCTCATTTGAGATGTCAGTGAGGCGATCGAAGGTTTGTTGAACATTTTCGTTGTCTAGTCTTTTGAAGCGGTTGAAGAGATTCCGAAGAACATCAACTCGAGAGTCACGCTGAGTTGAGACACCTTCATTTACTTTGGACAGCCTGTCCCAAATGAGCTTGGCAGATTCCAAAGCACTCACTCTTCCATATTGACCTTTGCTCGAGATGGCCACATATGATATTCTTCGCTTGAGAATCGAGTTGCTTGAATCTCTTCACATCAGACATTCGGAGAAGGTGTGGTGAGGAACACCATTTTCCACAACATACGAGAGATCGTTGTCAATTGCTTCAAGATGCATTACGCATTTTGTTCTTCGATGAGGGTAGTCCGTCCCATCAAAGGTAGGACACCTGCTTTGAGACCTTGATCATACTGCGGTCGACATAACTAAAACTCGGTGGTTAAACCAAAATCACACAGAACAAGGAGTACCTCGCTACGATACCAAATGAAAGTCGTTATATCGACTAGAGGGGGTGAATAGGCGATTTTATGAATTCTTCTTGAGGAATTTGCGGTGAGGAAATTCCTTAGCGAAGAACTACTTACTGCGGAATAAGTACTCGAAATAAGCGTAACAGTTACAAGCATAGTCATCATGATGAAATGAAGACAATCATAGAGTCTGAAAGCGTAATCACAGGATAACACAAGATGAAGACAAAGCGGTGAAGAAATTGAGCGGGGAAATTGAGAAAGTCTTGATCAAAGTCTTCAAACACAGATATGAACAAACACTCAACACGATAATGAGGAAATGAAAGGGTTGAGGAAATAGAACCGATTAGGTTGGTGAAGGCAATGATTTGGTAGACCAGTTCAACTGCTTTGTCTCGGTTATGCGTCAGTTGGAGCGGCTGAGTATTTAAACTCGAGGACACACAGTCCGGACACCCGATCCTTGAGCACGCAGCTCAGGACACCAAGTCCTCACCGTATTCTCCTTGAACTAAGGTCACCTGAGACCTCGTCCAATCACTCATGGTAAGTCTTGGCGACTTCCAAACCTTCACAGACTTGGTCACTCGGCGATCCACAATTCCTCTTGGATGCTCTAGACCATGACGCCTAACCGTCTGGAAGAAGCACAGTCTTCAAAGGTAACAAGCGTCGGATCCACGCAGGATCAATTTCTTGATGATGCTCAATCACTTTGGGTTTATAGGGGTTTGGTTTTGGGTTTTCCTCACTTGATGATTTTCGCTCAAAGTCCTCGGAGGATGGGTTGCTCTCAAATGACAAGTGTCAAGTTCTCTTGGAGCAGCCGACCAGCTAGTGGTTGTGAGGCGACTATTTATAGCCTAGGGAGCAGCCCGACATGATAAGACATAAATGCCCTTCAATGATATGACCGTTAGGTGGATAAGATATTTTGGGACAGGTGGTGCGCAACCTGACAGCGATCGGAAATTTGACTCTCAAATTCCTCGGGGCTATCATGTTCCTCCTTTGTGTAGGCAATTCGCACTAGCGAATTCCTAACTCTCGATCAGAACAAATTCCTCAGTGACGGAAGAGCTTCGTCTACATCCTTGAAGAAATTAGTGAGCTGTATGAGATTTCAAAGGCTTCACTCTAAGGGATTGGTAGGTGTAGGATTTTGAGTTGAGCATCACATGGAAATTTTTCCTTAGTATTTCCTCGACCCCCTTTAACGATGCGGTGTTTCCTATGACTCAAGAAAGAAAATGAAACTACGAAAACAAAAGTCTTCACGCTTCATGTTCCTCAAATGAATACCAAGTCTTCAAGGTTACACCAATTTCTTCACTTTCAAAGTCTTGAAAGTCTTGAATATCAAAGTCTTGAGTTGAAGAACTTCATTTTTAAGAATTCGACTTTCTCTGTAAATATCAAACTCCTCATAGACTTATAGACCTGTGTACACTCACAAACGCATTAGTTACTTAACCTATAAGTCTTCAATACACCAAAATCACTAAGGGGCACTAGATGCACTTACACATAAGTATTGTGACATAACGTGTAATAACAGCCCATAATGCAATAAATATCGATATAAAAGCATGATGCAAAATGGACGTATCAACTCCCCCAAGCTTAGACCTCGCTTGTCCTCAAGTGAAAGCCGATAACGATGAATATGTCCCCATGTTTAGAAGTAAAGGCATCGATAAAAATAAAATACGGACATGAAGGCATCATGATTATTCTCATAACAGCAACATATATAGGAAATGTCATATGATTTCTTATGTTCAAGTAATAATCTATTCACAATGCAGAGTACGAATCATAAACTTTATTGAGAACCAACAAACTATAATCTCAGTCATTGAAGCAATTGCAATTTATCATAACATCGGTAAGGTTCTATGTCAGAGCTTAATAGCAAGTCCACATACTCAACTATCATTTAGTCTTTCATAATTGCTAACACTCACGCGATACTTGTGGTTACGGAGTTTTAATTGGACACAGAGAAAGATAGGGGCTTATAGTTTCGCCTCCCAACCTTTTACCTCAAGGGTAATGTCAACAATAATAACTCAAGCCCCCTACATCTAATTAGATATATCAATCAGGATCTTTCCAACACCTTTGTGCTTGCCAAAGGATAAAATGTAAAAGGAAGGTGAAGATCACCATGACTCTTGCATAAGGTAGAGGATAATAATAAAAGATAGGCCCTTAGCGAGAGAGCGAGAGGTTGCCATGCGTTTTATGGTTGGATGCACAAAATCTTAATGTGAAAGAACGTCACTTTATATTGCCTTGTGATATGAACCTTTATTATGCAGTCCGTCGCTTTTATTACTTCCACATCACAAGATCGTATAAAGCTTATTTATCCCACACCAATCAATCATACATATTTAGAAATTTTTATTGCTTTGCACCGATGACAACTTACTTGAAGGATCTTACTCAATCCATAGGTAGATATGGTGGACTCTCATGGCAAAACTGGTTTAAGGGTTTTGGAAGCACAAGTAGTATCTCTACTTTGTCTTTGAGAATTTAGCTAGCATGAGGGGAAAAGCAAGCTCAACATGTTGGCAGATCCGTGACAATATACTTTATCTCAGATATAAGAAGACATAACTCATTACGTTGTCTTCCTTGTCCAACATCAACTCTTTAGCATGTCATATTTTAATGAGTGCTCACAATCATAAAATATGTCAATAATAGTATATCTATATGTGAAACTTCTCTTTCCTTATTACTTCCTATTAATTGCAACGATGACCAAAGCTATGTTTGCCAACTCCCAACAACTTTTAATCATCATACTCTTTCTATGTGAATTCATTACTTTCAATAAGATCAATATGAACTTTTTGTTTCTTTTTATTTTTTTTTCTTTCTTTTATTCACTCAAGATCATGGCAAAATAATCAAGCCCTTGACTCAGCACTGATCTTTATTATATAGCTCACGGACTTGATTACATAGAGTGATCATAAAGCAAAACTCAAAACTAGATCATGCCATAAACTTTATTCTACTAGATCAAGATACTACTAATAGGATCGAACTAAGAAAAGTGGTAAAGATAGGAGATGTGGTTGTGATCGACACGGGGCACCTCCCCAAGCTTGGCGGTTGCCAAAGTGCCATACCCATGTGATTATGTCTCCTTTGTTGTTTGTGAAGAAGGTGGAGGTGTTGTCGATGATCACGGACTTGTCGTTCTCTTTCTCCAACTTAAATGTCGAGGTGAAATTATCAATCTCAACTCATCATTCCGATCTCAAGCTTTATTATCCTTTTGCATAATGCCTCTTTGCTTTCTTGCTTGAAGCGAGGGGAGGCTGGTTCACCTTCATCTTCCTCATCGGGGTACCATATATGGATAGGTATCCTTGAATATGTTTTTATCTAAAGGCGGTGAAAGCGGGCAATCCTCCTCTGAATCTTGAGATGACATGTTGATCTAACTGCGATGGGACAGCTTGAAACAAGAACAGAGGATATTTGTGTGATCGAGAGTCAAAACCGTTGGGAGGATATATAATGAATTTTACCGACCAAAATACGTATCGTGCAAGAAAAGCAGTCTGGAAGGCACACGAGGTGTCCACGAGGTAGGGGCACGCCCGGGGTAGGCGCGCCCTCCACCTTTATGGGGCCCTCGTGTCCTTCCCGGACACTACTTATTTTCTATTTTCTAAATATTCCAAAGCGGAGAAATATTGCCTTAAAATTGTTTTGGAGTTGGTTTACTTACCGTACACATACCTATTCCTTTTGGTCTGAAACGTTCGGAAAGTGTCTCTTATGTATTCCTCAGGGTTCGGTTTCAATAACATTGGTTTCAACATTTATAGGATTACACGAGATATAGTGTTTGATTCTTTGACCAATTACCACCTTGGTTTGTTCCTTTGAAGTTGTTGATTTTTATGGCACCAAAGCGGTAGACCTCCTCGATAACGTAGGGACCTTCCCATTTAGAGAGTTTTCCTGCAAAAAATCTTAAGCGAGAGTTTTATAGCAATACATAATCACCTACATTAAACTCACGCTTTTGTATCCTTATTTCATGCCATCTTTTGACTTTTCTTTAAACAACTTGGCATTTTCATAAGCTTGGTTCTCCATTCATCAAGAGCTAATATCAAAGAACCTCTTCTCACAGCAAGTTTGAAATCATAGTTGAGCTCTTTAATAGCCCAATAAGCCTTATGCTCTAGTTAGAGAGGTAAGTGACATGCTTTTCCATAAACCATTTTATCTGGAGACATACCCATAGGATTTTTATATGCAGTTCTATAGGCCCATAATGCATCATCAAGTTTCTTGGACCAATTCTTTCTAGACCTATTGACAGTCTTTTGTAAAATTAATTTGATTTATCTATTACTCAATTCTACTTGACCACTAGATTGTGGGTGATAAGGAGATGCAATTCTATGATTAACATCATACTTAGCAAGCATTTTACGGAAAGCACCATGAAGAAAATGTGAACCACCATCAGTCATTAAATATCTAGGGACTCCAAACCTCAGAAAAATAACTTCTTTAAGCATTTTAATAGAAGTGTTATGATCAGCACTACTAGTTGGAATAGCTTCTACCCACTTAGTAACGTAATCAACAGCAACTAAAATATGTGTATATCCATTAGAGGTAGGAAAAGGTCCCATATAATCAAAGCCCCAAACATCAAATGGTTCAATAACAAGTGAATAATTCATAGGCATTTCTTGATGTCTACTAATATTACCAATTCTTTGACATTCATCACAAGACAAAACAAACTTACGGGCATCCTTGAAGAGAGTAGGCCAATAAAAACCAGATTACAATACCTTATGTGCAGTTCTATCTTCAGCGTGGTGTCCTCCATAAGCTTGAATGACACTTGCGTAGGATCTGTTCTGTTCATGCTCGGTACTGGCGTCTAATAACACCATCTACTCCTTCTTTATAAAGATGTGGGTCATCCCAAAAGTAATGTCTCAAATCATAGAAAAACTTTTTCTTTTCTTTGGTATGTGAAACTAGGTGGTATGAATTTAGCAACAATGTAATTAGCATAATCAGCATACCATGGAGTACTACGAAGTATTTATGACATTTAATTGCTCATCGGAAAGCTATCATCAATAGGTAGTGGGTCATCAAGAACATTTTCTAACCTAGACAAGTTATGCATAGCAGGGGTTCTCAGCTCCTTTCTATCAACAATATGCAAATCAAATTCTTGTAGCAAGAGAACCCATCTAATAAGTCTAGGTTTAGCATCTTTCTTTTCCATCAGGTATTTAATAGCAGCATGATCAGTGTGAATAGTTACTTTAGAATCAACAATATAAGGTCTGAACTTATCACATGCAAATACAACTTCTAAGAATTATTTTTCAGTAGTAGCATAATTTCTTTGAGCATTGTCTAGAGTCTTAATGGCATAATGGATAACATTTAATTTATTATCAACTCTTTGTCCTAGAACAGCACCTATAGCATAATCACTAGCATCACACATAATTTCGAAGGGTAAATTCAATCAATTGGCTGAACAATAGGTGCAGAGATCAATGCTTTCTTAAGTATTTCAAATGCTTCTACACAATCATCATCAAAGACAAATGGTATATCTTTTTGTAATAAATTAGTCAGAGGCCAGAAATTTTTGAGAAGTCCTTAATGAACCTCCTATAAAACCGGCGTGACCAAGGAAACTTCTTATACCTTTGATGTCCTTGGGACATGGCATCTTTTCAATAGCATCAACCTTGGCTTTATCAACTTCAATACCTCTTTCAGAAACTTTATGCCCCAAGACAATACCTTCATTAACCATAAAGTGGCACTTTTCCCAATTCAAGACAAGATTAGTTTCTTCACATCTCTGCAAAACTCGATCAAGATTGCTCAAGCAATCATCAAAAGAGGATCCATAGACGGAAAAGTCGTCCATGAAAACCTCACAAATCTTTTCACAAAAGTCAGAGAATATAGCCATCATGCATCTTTGAAAGGTAGCAGGTGCATTACATAAACCAAAAGGCATCGTCTATAAGCAAAAGTACCAAAGGGCATGTAAAAGTAGTCTTTGATTGATCTTTAGCCAACACAGGTATTTGAGAGAAACCAGAATAACCATCTAGAAAGCAATAATGTGTATGTTTGCATAATCTTTCTAGCATTTGATCGTTAAAAGGTAAGGGGTAATGATCTTTCTTAGTAGCTTTATTTAATTTGCGGAAATCGATTACCATCCTATAACATGTAATAATTCTTTGCGGTATCAATTCATCTTTATCATTAGGAACAACAGTAATACCTCCCTTCTTAGGAACACAATGAACAGGACTTACCCACTGACTATCAGCAAAGGGATAAATTATACCTGCCTCCAGAAGCTTTAGTATTTCTTTTCTTACCACTTCTTTCATCTTAGGATTAAGCCTTCGTTGATGATCACGAACCGGTTTGGCATCTTCTTCCAAATTTATTTTGTGTAGACATAGAGTGGGACTAATGCCCTTAAGATCATCAAGAGTATATCCAATAGCAGCACGGTGCTTCTTCAGAGTTTTCAATAATCTCTCTTCTTCATGCTCTGAAAGGTTAGCACTAATAATAACAGGATATATTTTCTTTTCATCAAGATAAGCATATTTAAGATTATCAGGCAGCGGTTTAAGCTCAAACACGGGATCACCCTTGGGTGGAGGAGGATCCTAAGATTTCAACAGGCAAATTATGTTTGAGAATAGGTTCTGTTTAAAGAATACTTCATCTATTTCCTTCTTTCATTCATAAACATATCATTTTCATGGTCTAGCAAATAATGTTCTAGAGGATCACTAGGAGAGTGCGGCAATAGAAGCAAGACCAATGATTTCATCCTTACTAGGTAATTCTTCTTCACGGTGTTGTTTACTAAACTTAGAAATTAAACTCATGAATCATATCATCCAAGCCAATAGTAACAACATTCTTTTAGCAATCTATTCTAGCATTGACAGTATTCAAGAAGGGTCTACCAAATATAATGGGACAAAATCTATCTTGTGGGGAACTTAGAACAAGAAAATCAGCAGGATATTTAGTTTTCCCACACAAGACTTCAACATCTCTAACAATTCCCTTGGCGATATAGTATCTCTATTGGCAAGTTTAATTGTGACATCAATATCTTCTAACTCAACAGGTGCAATTTCATGCTTAATTTCTTTATATAAGTCATAAGGTATAACACTAGCACTAGCACCCATATCACATAAGCCATGATAACAATGATCTCCTATTTTAACGAAATAATGAGACACGCCTACCACAGGTCTATGTTTGTCTTTAGCGCCAGGTTTAGCAATTCTAGCAGATTCACCACAGAATTGAATAACATGCCCATCAATATTATCAGACAAGAGATCTTTAACAATAGCAATATTAGGTTCTACTTTGACTTGCTCAGGAGGTGTATAAGTTCTAATATTGCTTTTACGAACCACAGTTGAAGCTTTAGAATGATCCTTTATTCTAACGAGGAAAGGTGGTTTCTCAACATAAGAGGTAGGAACAATAGGATCATTATAAGTGACGGTCTTTTCTTCAACTTTAATAGGTGCAGCTACTTTTACTTCTATGGGAGGATGATATTTAAACCACTTCTCCTTGGGAGATCAACATAAGTAGCAAAAGATTCACGAGAAGAAGCTACTATCTCGAGTCAAGTCCATATTTAGTGCTAAACTTACGGAAAATATCGGTATCCATAAAAGATTTAACACAATCAAACTTAGGTGTCATACTGACTCCTTACCTTCATTGAGGTCCCAATCTTGAGTTGCATTTAATTCTATCAATAAATTCCATCTGAATTCAATAGTCTTCATCATAAAGAGCCAGCACACAAAGTATCGAGCATGGTTTGATTATTATGGGAAAGCCGAGCATAAAAACTTTGAATAATTATTTCTCTTGAGAGCTCATGATTGGGGCATGAATATAACATTGATTTAAGCCTCCCCAAGCTTGAGCGATGCTTTCTCCTTGCGAGGCCAAAATTATATATATAATTGCGATCACGATGAACAAGATGCATAGGATAATTTTTTGATGAAATTCCAATTTCAATCTTCTGTAGTTCCATGATCTCGTATCATCGCATAGCCTATACCATGTCAATGCATCTCCCTTCAAAGATAAAGGGAAGACCTTCTTGACAACATCATCGGGTATACCTGCAAGCTTAAATAATCCACAAACCTCATCCACATATATTAGGTGTTCATCAGGATGCTTTGTTCCATCTCCTACAAAAGGATTAGCTAGCAGTTTTTCCATCATACTCGAAGGAAATTCAAAGGGAATATTTCCATATTCATTTTCAGTAGGTTCATTAGGTTGAGGAGCAACTCTTTGCTCTACTGGTCGGGGTGAAGATACCCCGAACAAACCCCTCAGAGGATTACTTTCCATAGTAACAAGTGACGATAAATTTCAGCACACTATATAAATTTTTCCTTACCAAATTCCACCTACCAAAGGCTCTTCACTCCCGGCAATGGCACGAGAAAAGAGTCTTGATGACCCACAAGTATAGGGGATCTATCATAGTCCTTTTGATAAGTAAGAGTGTCGAACCCAACGAGGCGAAGGAAATGATAAGAGGTTTTCAGCAAGGTATTCTCTGCAAATCTTGAAATAAGTGGTATGAGATAGTTTTGTGATAAGATAATTTGTAACGAGCAACAAGTAACAAAAGAAAATAAAGTGCAGCAAGGTTGCCCAATCCTTTTTGTAGCAAAGGACAAGCCTGGACAAACTCTTATAATAGGAAAAGCGCTCCAGGGACACATGGGAATATCATCAAGCTAGTTTTCATCACGTTCATATGATTTGTGTTCGGTACTTTGATAATTTGATATGTGGGTGGACGGTGCTTGGGTGCTGTTCTTACTTGAACAAACAACCCACTTATGATTAACCTCTATTGCAAGCATCCATAACTACAACAAAAGTATTAAGGTAAACCTAACCATAGCATGAAACATATGGATCCAAATCAGCCCCTTACGAAGGCAGCATAAACTAGGGTTTAAGCTTACATCACTCTAGCAACCCATCATCTACTTATTACTTCCCAAAGCCTTCCTCTAGGCCCAAATAATGGTGAAGTGTTATGTAGTCGGCGTTCACATAACACCACTAGAGGCTAGACAACATACATCTCATCAAAATATCGAGCGAATACCAAATTCACATGACTACTAATAGCAAGACTTCTCCCATGTCCTCGGGAACAAAGCGTAACTACTCAAAAAGCATATTCATGTTCATAATCAGAGGGTATTAATATGCATATAGGATCTGAACATATGATCTTCCACCAAATAAACCAACTAGCATCAACTACAAGGAGTAATCAACACTACTAGCAACCTACTAGTACCAATCCGGACTTGGAGACAAGAATTGGATACAAGAGATGAACTAGGGTTTTGAGAGGAGATGGTGTTGGCGAAGATGTTGATGGAATTGCCCTCTCCCGATGAGAGAGGCGTTGGTGATGATGATGACAATGATTTCCCCCTCCGGGAAGTGTCCCGGCAGAACAGCTCTGCGGAGCCCTAGATAGTTCCGCCAAGGTTCCGCCTCGTGGCGGCGGAGTTTCGTCGAAAGGTTGCTTCTGATTTTTCTCGATGAAAGATCTCATATAGCAGAAGATGGGCATCGGAGAGCCACCGGGGGCCCATGAGGTAGTGGGCGCGCCCGGTGGGGTAGGCGCCCCCCCTCGTGGGACAGTGTGGGCCCCTGGCCTTCATCTTTAGCGAGATTTTTATTATTTACTATAAGATATTCCGTGGAGTTTCAGGACTTTTGGAGTTGTGCAGAATAGGTCTCTAATATTTGCTCCTTTTCCGCCTGAGAATTCCGGCTGCGGCATTCTCCTCCTTATGTAAACCCTGTAAAATAAGAGAATAGGCATAAGTATTGTGACATAACGTGTAATAACAACCCATAATGCAATAAATATCGATATAAAAGCATGATGCAAAATGGGCGTATCAGGTTCCCCATCTCCATGAAGCAGAAAGTACACCTAATTTTTTGGTATTTACGTGTTCCATATCCATAACTAAAGATAAAGAACAACTAAGAACAACAAATAAAAATTACTTAGTGATAAAGCAAACAAGCACACGAGAATATTCACCCCACGCTATTGCTCCCGACAGCGGCGCGAAAAAGGTCTTGATAACCCACAAGTATAGGGGATCAATTGTAGCCTCTTCGATAAGTAAGAGTGTCCGAACCCAACGAGGAGCTAAAGGTAGAACAAATATTACATGGCGCCCCGATTCAATCGTACACTAATCATGCGCATAAATGTATACGATCAAGATCGAGGACTCAGGAAGATATCACAACACAACTCTACAAATAAAATAAGTCATACAAGCATCATAATACAAGCTAGGGGCCTCGAGGGCTCGAATACAAGTGCTCGATCATAGGCAGAGTCAGCGGAAGCAACAATATCTGATCTGGACATAAGTTAAACAAGGTGCCATAAGATGGCTAGCACAAAGCTGGGATCTGGATCGAAGAGGAACATGCCTCATGCAGGATCCTCCTAGGTTACTCACAGTAAGTCGTCGTGGGCTGCTGCGTAGTAGTAGGCGCCTCCGGTGTAGTAGTCGTCATAGGCGGTGGCGTCGGCTCCTGGGCTCCATCGTGCGATTGCAGCAATCGAGTAGGGGTAGGGAAAAGGGGGAACAAGGCAACCGTGAGTACTCATCAAAGTACTACTAGCAAGCAAGGAACTACGCTACATATGCATGGTTATATGTGTAAAGGCCATATCGGTGGGTGAGCTGCGAGAATGCGAGAATAAGAGGGGGATAGCTAGTCTTAGCGAACACTAAACCACGGACACCTGTCTTACAACAGGTAGAAGAGGACAAGCTGAATTCCTCCAAGTAACATCATATAGCAATAATCCTACCCGGCAATCCCTGCTCATATCCACTGGCGAAGCGACCACGGTTATATCGGCACTTGGAAGGGTGTGTTTTATCAAGTATCCGGTTCTAGTTGTCATAAGCTCAAGGTACAACTCCAAGTCGTCACATTACGAAGATCACGGCTATCGAATAGATTAACTTCCTGCGAGGGTGCACCATCTTACCAGCCGCAGCTTGATCCCATTTGGCGGACACACTTTCTGGGTCATGCCCGGCGCGGAAGATCAACACGTCGCAGCCCACCTAAACTGTGAGAGAGGCCAACACGCGGTCTAAACCTAAGCGCGCGAAGTCTGCTCCCGCCATCGCCTGCACACACACACGTTCGCGAGGCGGCGGGAGCAGACCTAGCCTAACAGGCATTCGGTCCAATCCGTGTAGCGCGCTCGTCGTGACGTCTGAAGTGCTTGGTGATACCACGGCGGGATACCCATAACTACTCCAGCGTAGATGGTTAGTGCGTATAAGCTCGTAGCCAACTCAGATCAAATACCAAGACCTCGTTAAGCGTGTTAAGTAACGCGAGCGCCCGAGCAGAGCCAGGCCCACCTCTCTCCTAAGCGGTCTCAACCTGCACATCGCTCGCCTCAAAGATCCACTCATGGTGCTCCATCGGCCGACCGACTTTAGTCTCACATGTATCATGTATATGTATAGTATATACCCGTGATCAACTCCGAGTGATCACGGCCCGATAATATATGTACGGCGGAGACGGACAAGAAAGTAGGGCCTGAGATGAAAGTACTAGCATCCTATACTAAGCATATAGGATTGCGGTAAGGTAACAATGAAGTTACAAGAGACGGGCTATGCAGCGGTATAGGAGTATCTGAAAACAGATAACATGCTATACTACTCTAATGCAAGCGGTGTAGATAAGAGTAAGCGATATCTGGTGATCAAGGGGGGCTTGCTGGTTGCTCTGGCAAGAGAGAGGGTCGTCAAGACCGTGGTCGAAGCGGCCAGCGGCGTCGGTCTCGTAGTCTCTGGGAGAGAAGAGGGAAAAACAATGAATACAAAGTAAGCAGATGCATATCGATGCATGACATGCCAAGCGATGCTAAGCGTGCCCTAACGTGGTATGAAGTCTTGGTTAAGGAAACATCAGGAAAGTAATCCGGTGTTTTGGGTTTTGAGCGGAAGGGCGGAGGAAAAGTTGCAGTTCGATAGGTTAGGGGTGTGTGGTGGGCCGAGCGATTGCGTATCCGGATTAAATCGCGTCGTTCGAGTAACTTTCATGTTGAAAATATTTTAATCGAGATTCACGGTTAAAAGATATAATTTTAAAAGATTTTAATAATTTACGGAATTTAATTAATTATTTAATTAATTGAAAATGTATTTATAGCGTCGGCATGATGTCATCTTGACGTCGGCCGATCGGCGGGGTTGGTGAGTCAACCTGACAGTGGGTCCCGCATGTCATTCTACATTATCTAATTAACCTAATCAAATTTAATTAACATTAGTTAATTAGGTTAATTAGTGATTAGGTTTAATTAATTAGATTAATTAATTAATTAATTAATTAATTAATTAATTAATTAATTAATTAATTAATTAGTTTTATTTAATTTTCAATTTTACATTTATTAATACAACCATTCGGTGGGGTGGGGCCCCATGTCATCGCCGACCCGGGGACCAAGCGGGCATCCGAAGTGCGGGAGTGGCCCGTTGAGGCGCGACCAGAGGATCACAGGCGTGGCGCCCGCCCGATCCCGTCTTGGCGTGGCGGAGGGTGGCGGCGAGGCAGCGGCCCGGTGAAAATTCGGCGATGTCCGGGTCGGGCCGGCGAAGTAAACGGAGAAGCGCTGAGCCGCAGCCATGGCGTCGGCTTCGGCAGCAGCGTCGCCCAGAAAACACGTCAGGAAAAAGCAAGAGTTGATGGCGAAGCGGCGCCGTTCAGCGAGGAGAGAAGCAGAAGCGGCGTGGCCATGAGCGGTCAGGCCGGGAGGCAGGCAGCAGCAGGCTCAGACTCTGGTGGCCTTCGGGAGAGAAGAGGCGAGGGCCGAAGCTCAGCTCCTTGTGGTCTGTGAGGTCTAGAAGGCGGCGCGATGGAGGCGTGATGGCGTCCGGTGAGGAGTCGAGGCGGTCGCCGGCGTCGGGAGGATCGGTGAGGCGGGAGGCGGGGATGACCCAGGAGTGCCCATGGCGTGGGGAGGGCTCGGGCGTGGCAGAGGTGAGGGTGGAGCGGTTTGCAGCCTGGCGGGGCCCATCGTGATGAGGGTGACAGAGGCTCGGCCCGATCGGATCGAGGCGAGGGGGGAAGGGATCGGGAGGCGAGTGGGGGGAGTGGAGGGCGGGGGTGGTCGGCTGGGTTTCCCGGCCCGGGAGGGGATTAAGTGGTGGCCCGGTGGGCCCGAGGGGGGGCTGGGCCAGGGTGGGGGCCGGTGGGGGGTTCGGGGGCTGGCTGGGCGGTGGGGAAGGCTGGCCCGGATGGGCGATGGGGTTCCTTCCCCACCTCTTTTATTTATTTTCTTTTTATATTTTTCCTTTTCTTACTTTCTTGTTTTAGTTTATTTAAAATGCCAAAGCACTTTACAAAATTTGTGCACCCACCATAATTAGGTTTGTTATTTTAGACAACCCTGAACATTTTAGTCTTAGTTTTGAAACTTTTTATCGTTTGCTTTTGTTTTGAATTTGTTTTGGGCCGGGTTGAATCAGCGTGAGGCTAGTCGATGGTAAGGTGATTCTTGTTCCTAATCATCGGGTGTTACAAATCTCCTCCACTACAAGAAATCTCGTCCGAGATTTAGGAGGTAGAAGGAAAGAGTGCGGGGTATTCATCTCGAAGGCGATCCTCGCGTTCCCGGTGGCCGTCTTGAGTGATTCGACCACTTTGGACCTTGAGAACTTGATCGCCTTCGGCGTGTGCGGCGTTCAGCTTGAGTCGAGAATGCGGACGGATGCTCTTTATAGGAGAGGTCCTGTTGTAATTCGAGCACTTCATGGTCCCTTTGCTCGGTTGGATCCTTGAAGCAGCGTCGGAGTTGTGACACGTGGAACACATCGTGAACACGAGAAAGGTTAACGGAGCTCGATTGATAAGACACTTTTCCGCCTTTCGAGAATAGTGAATGGGCCAATATAGCGAGAGCTAAGCTTGCCCTTGATCCGGCGGTGAGCACCCTTCATTGGTGTAGCGAAGATAGGCCTTTTCGCGAGTTGATAGACCATGTCTTTGTGATAGCGGTCATAATTACTCTTTTAGCGGGGTGGCGGTCTTGAGGTTCTCGCGAATAATGCGGACTTGTTCTTGGCATGTTGGATAATATCCGGACGAAGGGGGTTTTTTTTCCCTTAAACCCCGGGGGCCCCGGGGGCGGAAAAAAAAACCCAAAGGGGAAAACCCCAATTTTTGGGGAAAAAACCCAAGGTTGGGGTTTTGGAAAGGGGAAAAAAAGGCCCTTTTGGGGGTTTAAAATTTTTGGCCCAAAATTTTAAAATTTGAAACCAATGGGAAAAAAATCCCTTTGGGGGTTTTGGTGGGAAAATTCCCCAAAGGGGGTTTTTTAGGAATTTTTTTAAGGGAAAGGGTTTTTTTGGGGTTTGGGAAAGGCCCCAAAACCTTTCCAAATTTTTCCCCCCCGGGGGTTTTATTCCTTTTAAAAGGGGGGTTCCGGGGCCTTTATGGTTTTTTTCCCAACTTTTTTTTTAAAAAGCAAAAGGCCCTTTAAAAAAGGCCCCAAGGAAAAAATTTGGGTTTTTTTAAATTTGGGAATCTTGGTTTTTTTTCCGGTTTTTTTTCCCCAAACCCCAAAAGGGCCCTTTAAGGGAAAACCCCCCAAAAAAAAGGGGAAAAACCCAAAATTTTGGATTTCCCCTTTTCTTTCCGGGGGCCAACGGTTTAAAGGGGGATGGAAACCCGGGAAAACCAGGAATTTTTAAACCGGGGGGGGAAGGGGCCCCAAAAAAAGGGTTTTTCCCCCCTTCTTAAAGGTTGGGGGGTAACGAATTTGGGCTTTGGGTTTTTCCCCAAAAAGGGTTTCGTTGGGAAAAAATAAAAAATTCCCCTTCCCGGGGGTTTTCCCGGGGGGTTAAAGGAAAAACCCGGGGTCCAAAAAATTTAAAAGGGGAAGGCCGGTTAAATTTTTAAAAAGGGGCCTTTGGGGGGTTTTTTTGGGGGAAGGAAAAACCCCAAATTCCTTTCCTTGGCCCCCAAATTTGGGAAGGTGGCAATTTGGAAAACCCTTTAAAAAGGGGCGGGGCCAAAAACCCTTTTTTTGGGGAAAAAATTTTTACCCAAACCCGGGGGAAAACCCTTTAGGGGGGGAAAAAGGGGGGGGGAATTCCCAAAGGGGGAAAAAATTTTCCTTTTTTTGGGGAAACGAAATTTAAATTTTTTTTTTGGGGAAAAAAAAAAGGAAAAGGGAATTGGGGAAATTCCAAAAAATTTAAAGGGGGCCCCTTTTTGGAAAAAAGAATTTGGGGTTTTTTTAACCTTAAAAACCAAAAATTCCCCGGAAAAGGGGGGCCCAAAAAAGGGGGCAAGAAAAAAAGGGGGGGTTTCCAAAAACTTGGCCCAAAAAAAAAAATTTTTTAATTTGGGGGGTTTTAAATTTTTTCCCCTTCCTTTTTTAAAAAAAAGGGGCCCCCAAGGGGAAAATTGGGGAAAACCCTTTAAAATTTTTTTCCCCTTTTAAAAGGGGGGTTTTTTTTAAAAGGCCGGGGGTTTGGGGTTTAAAGGGGAATTTTCCCCCAGGAAAATTTTTGGGGGGGGGAAAAAAGGGGAAAAGGTTTTTTCCCCCGGGGGGGGCCTTAATTCAATTAATAAACCCCCCCCAAAACCCGGGGGTTTTTTTGGGGGTTGGGAAGGGGGGTTTTGGGGGAAGCGATTGGCGGGGTTTTTAACCAATTTTAAAATTCAATGCTACAAGACTTTTTGGGGGGGAAAAAGAACCGGTCGCCGATTTCAGCAGGGGCGTCGTTGCCAAATCATGGAGGTTCCGACATTGGCCCGAGGGGTGTGTACTAATAGTGAAGCATTCATGTCTTCACTTTTAATACCATGCATTAAAATCTTGGACATGAATGAATGAGATGCCCCTTATCAAATAAAACACATGCAGTCTGAATTTACGAAAGTGTACCCATCACATGTAGTTGGTCTTGAGCTTCATTCGGATCAACGTGGTTGGTTTGAACTTCGACCATAAGGCTTGGCTTTGTTCTTGGGTGGGTGTTTCCACCCCGTTTTGGAAGGGCGGTGATTACGGTTCGGTTGCATTCTCTACAGGTGCCACTGGTTGTCCCTTTGAAGCACAAAATTATTGGGGGTGGGAACAGGGGTTGGGGGGTGGAGTTGGAAGCTTTGGCTGTTGGTGGCGGGAGGGGTGTAATAGTTCGCCTTGGAAGCGGTGCATTTTTGGTACATCTTGTTGGGAATCCATATCTTGGCCTGGAGGGCGGGCCAAAAGATGAGCCCGTGTCCGTTCCTTTAAACTCTGGTATTTTCCTGCAGGACCAGTTTGACATTGATAGCTTTGTTCCCAAGGTGGCGAAATCAGCAAAAGTCGTGCACTAGAAGTGCGACTTGATGTCGACTTGGCCGTCCGGAACTTCTCCTGTCTGCGTGCATCGGTTGCAATGTCCTCTTAGCCGCGAGAAATCCGGGAACTCTGTTGATAAGCTTCAACATCTTGTTGCCTTGGGTGAGGTTGCGGAACTCACGCTTCTTCGGTCCATGACCCCTTGAGGATGAAGCGGGCCGGAAAACAACGGAAGCGGCGGTGATGAGTGTTCCAACTGGCGAAATCGGGTGGCTGTCCCACCATTGAGCTGGGTCCCTTGGGAAGAAGGTGCAAAAGTGACATAGGGCGGGGCTACATCGGACTCCATCTCATAGGTGATGTCCGGGCCGATCCTCGCATCCGGGGCTGAGTTGAGCTGCGGTACACCTTGGGGTTGGCGTGTGAAATCCTGGAGTTGTTCCGTTTGGGTGCTTTGGTTCATATTGGGGCGAGGCTGAGCCATCATGTTCTCCATGAGTGGCGATTCATCTCAAGCTGTTGGACCATACCAGCCATGTACTCCGGTGGTGGGAAGTTGGCACCCGACCACGACCTGGCGGCCTAACCATCCCTATTATATAAGGGGTAGTTACATTTGGAAATTAAGCAAGAGGAGTCATTCATGATGAAACATGCATAATAAGCGGCATGATGGGAACTACATAGTAGTTGGCATATCTTACAAAATTATGCATAGAGTTCGATACATAGAGTCCGGTTCATAGACTACTACATCATAGGCGGCCGAGGCTCATGGCGAATAATCAAACTAACAAGCCTAATCCAGGTCCCAGCGGTACTGCGGAGGTAGCTGGAAGCTAATCTGGGGGAAGACGCGGGAAACCTCGGTGTTGAACCCGGCGTCGGTGGCGAAAAGGGCCAAGTCGGGGGAGTAGCCTCCCCGTCGAACCGACACCTGGGGCATCACGGTCTGGCTGGGTGATTGGAGCAGCGGCCTCCGGATCGGACAAAGGGGTGCATCCGGGTCGAGGCTCGGTAGAGGTCTTGACGGGTGATGTACAACTTCGTGGCGAAAGCTCGGTTAGCTCGATCCAGCCCATCGGCATGTAGAACAAAGTTACGATGGTGGAAGGGCCTCTGGTGGCGATGGAGTGGCGGCGGTGTAGTAACCCCTCCTCACCAACATCGGGAGCGATAGCAATTTGTGCAGGAAGGGAGGTGTCCAACTCTCGATACTCTGCGCGAAGGCGTGTCGGGCGGCATAACGACCGTGGTGCCATATCGATGTCACTCCAACACCATTGCGGTGTGCGGCACAATAGTGGACTCGTACTCCGAGGTAGAGGTGGGCGATGGGTACTGCTCCGGTTTTAGTCTGGTACTCCTCATAGGCGGTGTACTCGGGTTGCCGGCGATAACCCGATGGGTCATCATCTCGGCTAACCTTGGGTGATCCCGAGCACCAATCCGTCGTGTGGCGCCCGACCTACCTCATGGGTTCCATCGAAAACAAAGGCGTTTCAAAGGAGTCAAATACGGTGTGGAAATTGCTCAAATTCAATTCCAAGAACAACTAAGGCTATATCCAACTTTGGGGTGAATGGGGTCACGGGATCCTAGTGAGATTAGAAAATCGTTTAACCCGGTAGAAAGAGTTGAGTCGAGTAAAGGTCGAGGGTAAAAGATCCTAGTACCACCCGATGGCGGCGTGGGCCCGTAAGGCACCGCCAAGTTAGTAAAAGTTTTTGCAATGTCTAGACTGGCTTGGCCAAGGTGTGGAAGGGGTTCCCTGGCGATCGGCTCGATACCAACGGGCGCCCCGATTCAATCGTACACTAATCATGCCGCCAAATGTACGATCAAGATCGAGACTCACGGGAAGATATCACAACACAACTCTACAAATAAAATAAGTCATACAAGCATCATAATACAAGCCCAGGGGCCTCGAGGGCTCGAATACAAGTGTCGATCATAGGCAGTCGGGGCAACAATATCTGAAAGGGACATAAGTTAAACAAGGTGCCATAAGATGGCTAGCACAAAGCGGGATCTGGTCGAAGAGGAACGGGCCTCCTGCAGGATCCTCCTAGGTTACTCCTGGTTCGTCGGTGACTGCCGCGTAGTAGTGGGCGCCTCCAGTAGTAAGTCGTCATAAGCGGTGGCGTCGGCTCACAGGCTCCATCGTCCGATTGCAGCCGGTAGGGAGTAGGGAAAAGGGAAAGGCAACGTGAGTACTCATCCAAAGTACTTTCTTAAAGCGAACTCACTACATATGCATGGTTATATGTGTAAAGGGCCATATCGGTGGGTTTGAACTGAGAATGCGAGAATAAGAGGGGGATAGCTAGTCTTGGAAGACTAAACCTTAACGGACACTGTCTTGGCCAGGAGAAGAGGACAAGCTGAATTCCCAAGTAACATCATATAGCAATAATCCTACCGGCAATCCCCAACCCATATCCCGGCGGAAGCGACCACGGTTTATTCGGCACTTGGAAGGTGTGTTTTATCAAGTATCCGGTTCTGTTATCATAAGCTCAAGGTACAACTCCAAATCGTCCTGTTACGAAGATCACGGCTATCCGAATAGATTAACTTCCTGCGGTGCACCATCTTACCCAACGCATCATTTGGCGGACACACTTTCTGGGTCATGCCGGCGCGGAAGATCAACGCGTCGCACCCACCTACTGTGAGAGGCCAACCGCGGTCTAAACCTAAGCGCAGTGCAGGCCCATCTCCTCGACACACGCTGCGTTCGGTGACGAGCAGACCTAGCCTAGGCAGTTCGAGTCCAATCCGGTAGCGCCGCTCCGTCCTTGACGTCGAAGTGCTTGGTGATACCACGGCGGGATACCCATAACTACTCCGCGTAGATGGTTAGTGCGTATAAGCTCGTAGCCAACTCAGATCAAATACCAAGACCTCGTTAAGCGTGTTAAGTAACCCGAGCCGAGCAGAGGCAGGACCACCTCTCTCCTAAGCGGTCTCAACCTCACTGTCGCTCCGCCTCAAAGATCCACTTTCATGGTGCTCCATCGGCCGACCCGACTTTAGTCTCCATGTATCATGTATATGTATAGTATATACCGTGATCAACTCCGGTGATCACGGCCCGATAATTATGCAGACGGACAAGAAAGTAGGGCCACGGATGAAAGTACTAGCATCCTATACTAAGCATATAGGATTGCGGTAAAATAACGAAGTTACAAGACGAGGCTATCGCGTATAGGAGTATCAAAGCAGTAACATGCTATACTACTCTAATGCAAGCATGTAGATAGAGTGGCGATATCTGGTGATCAAGGGGGCTTGCTGGTTGCTCAGGCAAGAGAAGTAAATCAAGACCGTGAGTCGAGGCACGTCGGTCTCGTAGTCTCGGAGAGAAGGGGAAGAAACAATGAATACAAAGTAAGCAGATGCATATCGATGCATGACATGCAAGCGATGCTAGGCGTGCCCTAACGTGGTATGAGGAGTCTTGGTTAAGAAACATCAGGAAAGTAATCCGGTGTTTTGGAGTTTTCAGGCGAAGGCGGAGGAAAAGTTGCAGGATTCGATAGGTTGGGGTGTGTGGTGGGCGAGCGAATTGCGTATCCGGATTAGTCTCAAGATCGTTACGAGTAACTTTCATGTTGAAAATATTTTAATCCGATTCTGGATTAAAAGATATGAATTTTAAAAGATTTTAATAATTTACGGAATTTAATTAATTATTTAATTAATTGAAAATGTATTTATAGCGTCGGCATGATGTCATCTTGGCGTCGGCGATCAACAGGTTGGTGAGTCAACCTGACAGTGGGTCCGCATGTCATTCTCATTATCTAATTAACCTAATCAAATTTAATTAACATTAGTTAATTAGGTTAATTAGTGATTAGGTTTAATTAATTAGATTAATTAATTATTAATTAATTAATTAATTAATTAATTAATTATTTTATTTAATTTTCAATTTT
>JAHIAM010001491.1:0-29637 GCA_021605205.1 Aegilops longissima
AACATGTCATCTATCAATACAATATTCAGTTCGAGCTTCGCTCGTTTTGCTAAGCAAGAGCGTGCACGATGAAAAAGTATGATCTATCAATTCAGAGGTGATGCGAGAGAAGATCTGCAATTAGCTCTTGTGCTTTTGAGCGAGATAAGTATGATGAATTCTACAACATGGCACTGAAGCAAGAAGCTGCCCAGCTCAAATGTGAGGCTTCTAAGAAGAGAATCGGGGATGCGATTCATCTTCTTCTTCCTCTCAAGTGGCAGCTAAGCAGAAGTTCTACCTTCCTCCTCCTCCGTTCCGTCGGCCTTATCGTGAGAAGAACTCAGGTGGCCGTGGATCTTCCACCCACCCAACCCGAGCTATCGAGAACAAGTCTAATTCTCAAGCTCCAAGGTCAAGTGCTCCTTACCACCGTCCGCTCTACGGGGTGACTTGCAACAAATGTCGGCGAGAAAGGTCACTATCGAACAAGTGCTTCAACGGGCGCCTTCGCCTCCTCCTCTGTGAAGTCTTCCGGCAATGCGGTGGTCAAGCATAATCCCAAGTTTGCAAAGGTCAATATGATGAATGCAGCTCAAGCGGAGGATTCTTACGATGTGATAATGGGTAATCTTCCGATTAATGATATTCCTGCAAAGTCTTATTTGATCTTGGTGCATCGCATTGTTTCATGTCAAGATCGTTCTTTGCAAAGAATGATTTTCTTGGTCTTACTGGATAAACCTTTGGGTATTATTTCTCGGCGAAATCAATGAGAGCCAACTCAATAGTTCATGATGTCTCTATCAAGATGGCGACTATAGATTTCTATCTAAACCAATGGTTCTTGGTGACTCGGATATTGATCTTATTCTCGGAATGGGTGGCTTTATCGGCACAAAGCTCAGCTTGATTGTGCTGCCGAAATCAATTGACTCACTCTTCTAATGATGTGATCATCTATGCGCTTCGTGATGAAACCATTGGTTGTTTTCTCTCAATGAGAAAGGCGAATGGATGCTATCTCTCGATTCGATCGTTTGTGAGTACCAAGATGTCTTTCGGAAGAGCTTCGGGTATGCCTCCTCATCGGCCGATTGAGTTTGTTATCGATCTTGAGCACGGCACTTTGAACCCGTTTGCAAGCGTCCATACAAGCTTGGACTGATGAGCTGAAGGAATTGAAGAAGCAGCTCGATGAACAAGAGCGTCTGGGTTTGATCGGACCGAGTTCATCTCCTTGGGGTTGTGGTGTTCTTTTGTCCGGAAGAAGGATGGCGCGGACCGACTTTGCGTCGATTACCGTCCATTGAATAAGAAGACAATCAAGAACAAGTATCCACTTCCCAACATCAATGAGCTTTTGAGCAACTCAAAGGTGCTAAAGTGTTCTCCAAGCTTGACCTTATATGGGTTTATCATCAGATTCGCATTCGTGAACAAGATATTCCCAAGACTGGCATTGAGAACAAGCTTTGGTTCTTATGAATATCTTGTCATGTCTTTCGGCCTTGTCAATGCTCCTCCTACATTCTCTCGGATGATGAACTTCATCTTCAACCCCTACACCAATGAATTCGTCTTGGTCTATCTTGATGATATTTTGGTCTTCTCCAAGAATAAGAAGGATCATGCCAAACATTTGCGATTGGTGCTAGACAAGCTCGAGTATCAATTCTATGCTAAGTTCTCCAAATGTGAATTTTGGCTTGATGAAGTGCTTTATCTTGGTCATATCATCTCCGCCAAGGGCATCGCTGTTAATCCAGAGAAGGTGTCCGCAATTGTGAATTGGAACCTCCTCGGAATGTCAAGCGACTCCATGATTTTCTTGGTCTTGCAAGCTATTGCGAAGATTCGTTGAGAACTTCTCCAAGATTGCAAAGCCTCTTTCCAACCTCCTCGAGAAGCATGTGAAGTATATACGGTCTCACAGGTGTGGCGTTGCTTTCAATACTCTCAAAGAAACTTCGTCACAGCTCTGTCTTGACTCCTCTGATGAATCCAAGCCATTGAAGTTTTACGTGATGCTTCTCTTCAAGGTCTCGGTCTTTGTGTTAATGCAAGAGAAGAGAGTTGTGGCTTATACCTCTGCTTGATTGAAGCCCAGCGAAAGAACTACCCACTCACGATCTTGAGTTGGCGGCGATTGTCCATGCATTGATAACGTGGAGACATCTCTTGTTGGGAAGGAAAGTGGACATTTTCACCGATCACAAGAGTCTCAAGTACATCTTCACTCAACCCAACCTCAACCTCGAGGCAGACTCGATGGGTGAAATGATTCAAGAATACAACCCAAGTATTGAATATACTCAAGGCAAGGCCAATGTCATTGCAGATGCTTTGAGCAGGAAAGCTTCTGCAGTCTAATCCTCAAGCCCTTTGGCGGATCTCTGTGAAGCTTTCCATAGCTGAATCTTCAAGTTGTTCCTCAAGGCTTTCTTGCCAACCTCATAGTCTCTCCTACTTTGGAAGATCAGATTCGTGAGGCTCAACTTACGGATACCATGGTGAAAAAGGTGAAGCGTGGTATCGACAAGGGCATTTCAAGTACAAGTGCTTCCACATTGATGACAAAGATACTCTTTTCTTTGAGGACGGATTGTGGTTCCTAAGGGTGATCGAGAAAAGTCATTATGAGCGAGGCTCACAATTCGCTTCTATCCATTCATCTGGAAATGCGAAGATGTACCATGACCTCAAGCAGTCATATTGGTGGACTCGAATGAGCGAGAAATTGCTCAATTCGTGAATGAATGTGATGTCTGCGGAAGAGTGAAAGCGAGAACACCAAAGACCAGCTGGTCTCCTCCAACCTCTTGCTATTCAGAATGGAAGTTTGATCATATCGAAATGGACTTCGTGACTGGATTTCCAAAGTCCAAGCGTGGAAATGATGCTATCTTCGTTGTCATTGACAAGCTTACTAAAGTGGCTCATTTTCTTCCTATCAAAGAATCTATCACAGCTCGGTTGGCGAGCTATACACCTCGAGGATTGTCTCCTTGCGGCATTCCACAAGTGATCTCTTGAGACCGTGGCAGCATCTTTACCTCCAAGTTTTGGGATTCTTTTCGAGAAGGCCATGGGCACCAACATTCGTTTCAGCACAACTTTCCATCCTCAAACAAGTGGCCAAGTCGGTGAGTTAATCAAATCCTTGAAGATATGCTCGGGGCTTGTGTCATTTCCTTCGGTATGAAGTGGGAAGATTGTCTTCCATATGCGAGTTCTCCTACAACAACAGCTTCCAAGCGAGTTGAGGCAAGGCCCCATTCGAAAATTCTCTATGGCGAAAGTGCGTACTCCTCTCAATTGGTTTGAGGCAGGTGAGCGCCAACTTCTTGGCAATGACTTGATCCGCGAAGCGGAAGAAATGTGCAAAGTCATTAGTGAGAATCTCAAAGCAGCATAATCGCGCGGAAAACTATTATGATGATAAGCACCGTGATGTGGCTTTTGAAATCGGAGACCATGTCTACCTCGCGTCTCTCAATGAAAGGCACTTTCGTCGCCCGGTATCAAAGGAAGCTTGCCCTAGATCGTGGGTCCTTTCAAGATCATTGGCAAAAGCGATCTAGCCTATCAACGAGCTTCCATCCAACTTTGCAAATGTGCGCGATGTGTTTCACGTGTCACAACTTACATAAGTGCTTCAAGACTAAGCGCACTATCAACGAAGAGATTGACCTTCAGGAAGATCTCTCTTATCATGAACACCCGTTGCTATTCTTGAAGAAAGCCGGCGCAAGACTGCTTAACAAGTCAATCAAATTCCTGAAAGTGAAGTGGTCACACCATTCCGACCGAGAAGCTACAGGGGCGCGAGGATCACCTCCGTTCGAATATCCGGAGTTCTTTCAGTCCTAGATCTCGGGGCGAGATCCTCTTGTAGTGGTGGAGTGTTGTAACACCCGGAAGTAACTTTCCATATTTGTAACTCCAACTCTTGCCATTTTCGGCATTGTGATATGATATTCCCTCCGTGGTTGGGTTTTCTCCTTTTGCATTTTGTCCATGTCATGCATTTTTATCATGTCATCATGTGCATCGCATTTGCATACGTGTTAGTCTCATGATTCGAGCATTTTTCCGTTGTCCGTTTTGCAATCCGCACTCCTATCTCCCCGTGGCCCTTTTACGTTTTTCGTGTAATGCGGTACTAAACCTTCTCGGAATGGACCGAGGTTTGTCTAGTGGCCTTGGTATACCACCGTAGACCACGGTCAAGTTTGGTCATTTGGAGCTCGTTTGGTACTCAGCAGTTAACGCACTCTAGCAAAGGCCTCTTTTAAGTTGCAGCCCAACACCCTTCAAAACAGCCCAATAACCCATCTAAGTCACTTCCATGCTCTCCGTCGTTCGATCACGATCGTGTGGTAGCTACACCTCATTTGGACTCTCCTAGCTCCCTCTACCTATAAATCAGTCCCCTCCCAAATTCGCAGATGAACCCTAGCCTAGCCTCCTCTCTTGGCCGGACATGTCCATGCGCCCGCGGACAAATCCGCGCCGCCCGCCACGTCATCCGGCCAATAGGGCGCCGCCACCTCAGCTCCGCCCGCCCGCGAATCCTGGCCGCCACCTCGCCTCCTCTGCGCCTCCCACGCGCGCCGTGCCGGGCGAATCCGCCATCAGAGCCGAGCAGCCATGGCGCCTTGATCCGCTCGCCCGCGCCCGCGCCCGCTCGCAAGCCAGCTCGCCGCCTCTCCTTGGCGCCGCCTGTGTCGCCCGCCGCCCCGCTCTCGCCGTCGCCTCCCAGCTCCCCGCCCGAGCCAGCCATGCCCTCGGTCCCCCGCCCGGCCCGCGTCTCGGCCGCCCGCCGGGCGCCTCCGTCGGCCGCCTCCGGCCCCGCTCCGGCCTCTTCGCCGCCCACCTCGCCCGGGATCCAGCGAGCCCGCGCCGCCAGCGCCGCCGTCGCCGATCCGGATCCGGCCGGATCCGATCGGAGCGCCCGTTGACTTTCTCTTCTTCCCCTCTAATTTTTTCTCTAAGTCCTTAACCTGTGTTTATTTTGTGTCATTTTCTTCATGCTATAACTCTGTCATCGTAGATCCATTTTCGCGTATAATATATCAAAATGTTCGTCTCGAAGAGTAGATCATTTCATCTCATTGCATCATTTTCATTTGAGCTCATCTTGATGCCCGAAATGCTGTTGGAAGAGGCTATGTGATGTTAGTTTCTGTTTCTTAACAGAACTTGCACTTTTATTATTTTGCCATGATTAATGTGTGCACCCTATGAATTTGAGTCCTACATGTGTTTTGTAATATGCCATGCCATCTTTCCAGGGTGTATGCCATGTATTTTTGTGATCTATGTGGTGACTAGCACAAGCATGCAAAGTAGGTGTCCTGATGTTGCTGTTTTCAGCCTGTTTAGCTGATATTTTGATGCCATGTTAACTTGATGATACCGAGAGATCTATGCATATTTTGAGATACTTCAGTAAGGATGTTTTGTAAAACATGTCTTGCTCTATCCATCCATGCCTTTGTTTGCAATTATGGAGTGCCATAGCTTGAGTCAATCGAGCTCTACTTTTGCTATCAAATGTTTCTGGCAGATTGTTTACATGTTATTCAATTTTGCCAAGGTTGTTGTGGTTGATCCATGTATGCTATGTTATTGTTCTTGCCATGTATGTCTTCTATGTCATGTCTTCTTGATGTATGTATGCTTAGTTTATCATATAAGGCTCTGTAGTGAGTGCATTGAGCTTGTAAACATGCCTACTTGTTATCAGTTTTGACATGCCATGTTGCTGAATCTATTATGAAACTTTCGATATTGACATGGGTGTTACTATATTTTCTGATCCTTTTTGGCTTATGGTCAGTAAGGGACTTTTGTTCTATGCTTTGAGTAGATTCATGCCATGCCATGTTTTGCTATTTTAAGTTCCTGTAGCATGTAGTTTTGTTGCTCTGAACATTGCAACCTGATGCTGTTTTGCCATGTCCAGCCTGATATTTTGTGCACTTTTGCCATGCTTGTTTGAACCTGTTATGATGTGAACTAGCCGTAGCTCAGTGCTCATCTTTTGTCGAGCATCTTGTGTAGATCACTGCCATGTGCTTTGTTGGTACGTTTGGGTGCAGTAGCTTAATTAATTGTTGCTTGCTAAGTGGCATCATGCTGTTAATGGCAGATTTGCCATTCTTGTTTTGCTTGTCATTTGCAAAACGTGCATCCGATTCGGTGATCTTTATATCGATTTCAACGAAATCATCTCATCTTTCAGTGGCATACTTGGTTTGCCAAGTTGATGCCTAGTTCATCATTTACCTTCGGGCGCTTGAATCGCATTGCATATCACATCATATATCATGCCATGTTTTGCATCATGTTGATTGTGCATTACACGTGATTTATTGTGGTTCCTTTGTTTGTGTTGTTGCTTTGGGTAGAGCGGGAGGCAGCGTGCGTGAGCGAGGAACCTGTTGAAGCGCTTACGAGGATCAAGCTTTGACAACTCGAGAACATTGCGAGCAAGATGACCATACCCTCGAAATCACTTCTATCTTTGCTATGCTAGTTGCTCGCTCTTTTGCTATGCCTATGCTGCGATGCCTACCACTTGCTATATCATGCCACCCATATTGCCATGTCAGCCCTAACCATCCTTTCCTAGCAAACCGTTGATTGGCTATGTTACGCTTTGCTCAGCCCTCTTATAGCGTTGCTAGTTGCGAGTGAAGTTGAAGTTTGTTCCTTGTTGGAACATGGAGATGTTGTTCCTTATTGGAACATGTTTACTTATTGGGGATATCACAATATTTATCTGCTATAATTAATGCATCTATATACTTGGTAAAGGGTGGAAGGCTCGGCCTTATGCACAGTTTTGTTCCACTCTTGCCACCTAGTTTCCGTCATACGGTGTTATGTTCCTTGATTTTGCGTTCCTTACGGTTGGGTGATTTATGGGACCCCCTTGACAGTTCGCTTTGAATAAGACTTCGTCAGCAAGGCCCAACTTTGGTTTTACCATTTGCCACCTAAGCCTTTTCCCCGGGTTTCGCGAGCCGAGGGTCATCTTATTTTAAACCCCGGGCCAATGCTCCTCTGAGTGTTGGTCCAAACTAGAGCACCGTCTGGGACCATTCCTTAGCAACTTGGATTCGTCGGTTCTGTGCGCAGCTTATCCGGTGTGCCACGAGCGAGATATGTGCAGCTCCTATCGGGTTTGTCGGCACATTCGGGTGGCTTTTTGGTCTTGTTTTATTCTTTGTCGGAATGTCTTGTAGTCCGGGATTCGAGATTGATCGGGTCTTCCGGTAGAAGGAATATCCTTCGTTGACCGTGAGAGCTTATAATGGGCTAAGTTGGGACACCCTGCGGGTAATATCTTTGAAAGCCGTGCCCATGATTATGAGGCGGATGGAATTTGTTAATGTCGGTTGTAGAAAACCCAAAGTTGACCTCAAATAAAATACACATCAACCGCGTGTGTAACGTGATGGTCTCTTCTCGTAGTCCGGGAAGTGAACAATGTTGGAGTTATGTCGGCGTAAGTAGTTGAGGATCACTTCTTGATCGCTACTAGCTTCACGACCGTGCTTTGCTCCTCTTCTCGCTCTCTTTTGCGATGTAGCCACCATATATGCTAGTTACGCTTGCTGCAGCTCACTTTACTACCCTGTCCTTCCTATAAGCTTAAATAGTCTTGATCTCGTGGTGTGAGATTGCTGAGTCCCGTGACTCTGATTCTACCAAACAGTTGCGAGTTCCGATGAGGCGGTCACGGTGGCCTAAGCCGAGCTCAAGTGGGAGTTCGACGAAGAACGTAATTAGTTACTATGTGTCTTTTCACGATGATCGATAGTGGAGCCCAGTTGGGACGATCGGGGATCTGTGTAGCATTTGGGTATCTTCTTTTATTTTGGTTCCGTAGTCGGACCTTGAGTGTACTCGAATGATGGATGTTTATTTATGTCTTGTGTGAAGTGGCATTGTAAGCCAACTATGTATCTCTTTCCTTATGTATTACATGGGTTGTGTGAAGATTACCTCACTTGCGACATTGCTTTCAATGCGGTTATGCCTCTAAGTCGTGCCTCAACACGTGGGAGATATAGCCGCATCGAGGCGTTACATGGGTGCACTCATGGGTGATGAATGATGACTTTTGGGAAAGTCGACAACCCAATTCTCACTCTTCACCCCTCTCGGCAAATACCTCAGTCCCCACCACCAACGTTCAAATGGGCTCTGAAGAAACTCACCCCACTTCATCTGTCGTGAAGAAATTCCAGCCACTAGTCTTTGAAGAAACTAACTACTGGCGATCACTTGAACCATGAGCTGCCACTAAGAGGAACAGAAATTCCTCAGCTGAAGAACCAGATTGCGATTCCTGAAGTCGTGATGCAACTCACTTGACACTCCTTTGCCAAAGCCAAAGGATCCATTCTCGGGAAGAAAAAGTTCAAGGCTGAAGATTTCTTGGTGACATGTGTTCTTCACAGATTACAACCCCTATGATTACTGCTCGCATAAGGAAGAGGTGTTTACGGACAGCCCGGCCGGGCCAATTTCTATTCCTCGGTCTTTGTTCAACAAAGACAAAGTCTTGATCATGCACACATTCCTCATGTGGACATGGAATCTCTGCCGGGCTTGAGCCTGTCCTCGGTGTTCTTCTGACGGCTTGGGTATTAAATTTCTGCAGTGACATATGTGATTGGAATGAAGAACTCATTCTTCAATTCTTTCTTGACGCTGCACATCACAGGAGATTACGAAGATGTGAACTCATGGGTGTTGGACTGGATGTCGGGAAAACACTCACTACAAGGCACCGACTCTTGGTGCTTGGTGCCCTACCACTCCTCCTCCCTTGAAGGTGCTCGTTGCGTCTCTGATGAACTGAACTTACAAATCACTACATGCAAGTTACAGATTAAGCCTTTGAAGCAGGGCAGGCCCCACGAACCAAATTCCTCATCAAGGAATTCTTGTATGTGCCTCGGATTGTCTACCACATTTTGGCGAAGACATTGAGTCCTATCAAAGGCCACGACTCGAATGAAGAAGAAGTCGTTGGCATCATGAAGAATCTGCTTTTCAATATCATTCATGGCGTTCCCGTCAACTTCCATGATTTCTTCATGAGGACTCTGGCCAATGTCGCTATGTCACCTTTTGAGCTGAAGCCTTATGCACCTTGGATTATGAGATTCATCAGAACAAGGTCTTCACTCAATTACAAAGCTGATACTCTGAATCACTGCAGCTACTTGCCTCCGATTGAAGTCCTCAAATGGACATTTTCCTCAGCTGATGACAAAGGCAAGGCCGCTGCTATGATAGATGAAGGCATTCGTCCATTGGATGGTCAATTTCGCAAGGCTGCATCCTACTCAACCAATGATGACTTCTTACCCATGACTCTGCCATCAGCCAGCGCAAGCCAAATCCTCAAGGTACAACACCGGGGTGATGGTGATCGTGAGCTTCTCCTCAGTCTTCATCAGAAGGTTGATCGTAATCATAAATGGGTCAAGCGTCAGTTTGGTTCAATTCTTCACAACATGACCTCATCCCATAATGCAGTGAAGAAAAATCAATACTACCTCCATGAAACCTTCAAGCTGTACTGGCCTGTTTTGTCTCATGTCTCAATGAAGAAGATCTGAAGAAAATGGGTCTCAAGGAAGAATTTGGCTGATACGCACCTCCACAGAAGAAATACAAGAAGGTCAAGGTTCCTTCTGTGGCGACCGGACCTCAAACAGTCGATCTACTGTGCTCAAGTGTCATCCACGGATCGTAATCTTGACACCACACAGTACTCGAAGGATTTATAACGAGTAGCAATCACACACTTATTACATCGAATGTCTCAAGAGAACTTAACAAAAAATATGGCTTAAGTCCATCTAATAACGATAACAGTGGAAGGCTTGGAAGAATAAGCGAGTCCATCAACTCCAACGACATCCATGAGTATAGAACCACGACCTAAGCACCTTACAAGTCGTCTAAAAAGTCGCAACATGAAGCGTTGCAGCCGAAAACAATTGACACATGGAATATCTTTGGCAAAGTAACACATAGAGAATAATGAAAGAGTAAGCCTATACTACATGCATATATGGCTGGTGGAAGCTCTATGGTTCACGTTTTTTTGCGTAAAGCCAATTTTTTCCATCTTTGCAAGGAATAAATTTATTTAACTATCATGGTGGTTGTTGAACATTGAGAATGGTTGACAGCATCCTCAATCCCAATTATAAGTACTCATTAACAACCCAACAATATTATTTAGAGTAACATGATGAGATTCACATGATATCCAAGTACTAGATACTCAAGATGTCCATGACGGGGACACGGCTAACCATGATTAGTTTATACACTCTGCGGAGGTTTGTGCACTTTTCCCACAAGACTCGATCTCCTCCGTTTGATTTCTCGCACTACATGGTGTTTGAGAAGCGGATGGACGAGACATAGTCTTTAAGGCGCTAGCACCTTACATGTGGGTGAGCCGTACCAACCTACAACCCCTACATCAGCTAGTCTACCGTAAGAGTTCGCACAACTTAGTCAACTATCCTAGAGCTCCATAGTAGCATGTGGCTGCTGCGGAAGTTTCTAGCATGAATAATCTCATGATCCCTTTGAGCACAGGTGGCGGTCAGAAGAAAAACATGCAAGTCTGATGGAAACCAGGTGCCTCAATCCACCCGGATGTGTGTTTAAGTTGCCACCTTAAATAAACCATTAATTTAACAATCTCACATCTGTCATGGAATACACTCACCCAATCCGTCTACTAGCATAGCATGGCATAATAAGCAAGCGTAGAAGTAACTCCCAAGGGTTTGAAAATAAGCAGGTAATAGGTACTACCTCAAACTACTTCCCAGAACCCACAATTTAATTAGATCCTAATCATGCAATGTTTGAGGATAGATCTAATGCATAAAAACTGGGTATGAAAAGTATATGATCAAAGTGTTACTTGCCTTGCGATGATCCATGAAACCTAGAGACTTCGAAGTAACGGTGGCGCACTCACGGGTATTCTATCGCGACAAACAAACAAGCATACAATAAGTACTCATCTAATGCACAGGTAAAACTCAGACAAAAGATCTAACCAGAAAGTTCAACAAGAACTCCGGTTTGCAAAAGAATCAAATCAAGCGAAACAGCGAAAGTCAAACGGCGAAATAATAAGCTCCGTTTTACTAATCTGGATCTAAGTCAAATTTTACAGAAGCAAAAACTTGTTTAAGTTGGTTATTCGGAAGAGGGTTTGAGAGAGAAACTCCGGTAGCGAATCGCTGATTAGATAAGCAATGAAAAGTTATACTAAAGCGAAAATCGGATCGAAATCGCGATTAGAAAATCGCGGATTAAATCCGAGAAAAAAGAAAGCAAGAGCGGGTTAGCGAGCGGACGTTAGTTACCTAAAACTAATCAGCGAACACATTCGTTAAAAGCGAGCGAGCGGCGAACACTCGCTATTTAACAAGACCGAAAATAATAAACTGATCTAATTAAAGCGGAAACTAAAAAAACCGATCGGTTTTATTAAAAAAAACGACGCGGAAAAGCAGGCGGCGAACCTCGGCGGCGAAGTGCCATGACTCCGTGAAGTCGTGGCAATGGATCGTGGATCGGCGGAAATGGATTAGGGTTAGGGTTTGAAGCAGCGGTAATGGTGGGCAATGGGGTTAGCGGGCGGTCTTGGCAGTGGTGTTAAATTTGAGGCTATTTCGAAGCGCTATTTAAAAGGCTGCCGGTGAGTCCCTTCGAATCTGACCCGATAAGGCGGTTCGTTTTTTATAAATAATTTGAGCGGAAAAAACAAAGCGAAAGAAATACTAAGCGGACTCAAAAATCCGAAATAAATTTTCCCCGGCTTCTAAAATCAAGCCGGACTAGATGAACATTTATTTGGGGCCTAAATGAAATTTTGAAAAATGCACATTTTTCCTAAATTCAAATAAAATGGCGGAAAACTCCAAAATAAAATCTTATTTGATTTTATTATTAAATCCTCATTATTTCTTTATTTTGGGGAAGTCATTTTATTCCCTCTCTCATATTTTTGTAATAGAAATAATTGAAGATAAAATAATTAAAATACAGTATCTCTTAGTGGTATATCCGCCATCTCTGCGTGACACTTCTTCAACTGAGAAACATGAAACACATCGTGAACACGACAAACCTTTGGGTAATTCCAACTTGTACAACTTCTCCCATGCGCTCCAAAACTTTGTATGGTCCCACAAAGCGTGGCGCTAATTTTCCTTTAACACCAAAAGCGCTTAACTCCTCGGCGGAGATACTCGAAGATAAACTACATCTCCGGCTTCATATTACATCTCCTTGCATTTTGAATCTGCATAGCTCTTACGCCTTGTTGGGCTACCTTGAGCCTATCTCGAATCAACTTTACTTTCGTTCGAGACTCCTTAATCAAATCCGGTCCAAACAATGGCGGTCTCCAACTTCATCCCACGATGGCGGGGTTACGCACCTCCTTCCGTACAAGGCTTGAAGGTGCCATCTTCAAACTACTTTGGTAGCTGTTGTTATAAGAAAACTCCGCATATGGCAAGTTGTCATCCCAACTTGATACATAATCAAAGCACATGCTCTCGGCATATCCTCTAAGATCTGGTTGACTCTCTCGGTTTGTCCATCATGCGTGGATGAAAAGTTGTGCTAAACTCGATCTGGTTCCCAAAGTTTCGTTGCAAGTGCTTCCAGAACTTTGAGGTGAATTGGGTTCCTCTATCGTCTGATACTCCTCGGAACTCCATGCAAGCATACAATCCTTGTCATGTATATCTTAGCCAATTTAGCGCTTCTGTAGGTAGTCTTTCTTTGGAATGAAATGAGCTACCTTCGTCAAGCGATCGACTACAACCCAAATCGAGTCATAGCTGAGCAGGTCTGGGCAATCCGTGATGAAATCCATGCCTAGTTTATCCCACTTCCATTCGGGTATAGGAAATGGCTGTAACAATCCTGCTGGCCACGATGTTACGCTTTCACTTTCGACACACATCACAAGCTGCTACATACTCTGCGATATCTTTCTTCATTCCGGTCCACGGAAAGTATCCTTCAAATCCAAATACATCTTGGTATTTCCGGGTGGATCGAATCGGCGAATCATGTGCCTCTTGCAAAATCAACTTCGAATCTCCGGATCACTTGGTACATAAACACGGTCCTCAAACCATAAGGTATCATGCTCATCCTCCACGAAATCCCTTTGCTTTCCCTTGCTCATCTTCTCCTTAATAGAAGTAACTTCCTTATCATCCTTTGAGCTTCTCGATTTTGTCCTTCAAAGTAGATTGAATCTCCAACGCTGCTACATAGCCTCGTGGAACTATTTCCAAACATAGCTCGAAATTCCTCGGCTAATTCTTTTGGTAAACCTTCGGTCATTAGGATGTTAACATGACTCTTACGGCTCAGCGTCTGCTACCACGTTAGCCTTTCGGGGTGTAATGCAATCTCATATCATAATCCTTGATGAGCTCCAACCATCTTCTCTGCACAGATTTAACTCCTACTGCGTGAAGATGTACTTCAAACTCTTGTGATCCGTATACACCTCACAATGATTTCCAATGAGGAAATGTCTCCATGTTTTCAATGCATGCACTATGGCTGCTAACTCCAAATCATGCGTGGCATAGTTTAATTAGTGAGGTTTCAGCTATCGTGAAGCATATGAAACAACTCTTCCCTCTGCGCATAAGCCTTTGCTCCAAGTCCTCGGCGTGAGCGTCGTAATAAACTTCGTAATCCTTGCTTTGAGTGCGGCAGGATTAATCTTGGTGAGGTAACCAAGCGCTTCTTCAACTCTTGGTAGCTAGCCTCACACTCCTCGGTCCAAATAAACTTGGTATCCTTCTCAATAATTACATCATGGGCTTGCAATCCTCGAAATTCTCAATGAATCTCCGGTAGTATCCTGCGAGTCAAGGAAACTCGGATCTCTCAACTGTTGTTGGCGCTTCCCGGTTGTCACCGTGGCAACTTTAGTGGGGTCTCTTGCTATACCTTCTCCGGATATAACATGCAGAAATCCAACTTCCTTCAACCAAAACTCACACTTCTGAACTTGGCATACAACGATGTTCTCAGAGCTTCTCGGTACCAGCGCAAATGCTCCTTATGTTCTTCTTCATTCTTTGAGTAGACCAAGATATCGTCAATGAATACCACGACGAACTTATCCAAAAACTCCATAAACACCTTGTTCATCATGTTCATAAAATAGGCTGGGCGTTAGTCGGACCAAATGACATAACGGTATACTCATACAGCCCGTACACAGTGGTAAAAGCCGTCTTGGGTATATCCTGCTCCCGAATCTTCAAGCGATGGTATCCACGATGTAAAATCGGTCTTGGAAAATACCTTAGCTCCTTGCAATTGGTCAAACAAGTCGTTGATCATCGACAGCGGGTATTTGTTCTTAATGGTTACTTCATTCAATCCTCGATAATCAACAACCATTCTTAATGATCCATCCTTCTTCTCCACTAAATCTTGGTGATCCCCAAAGGCGAAGAACTTGGCGAATAAAACCTTTATCCATTAACTCCTTAATCTGCTTCTTAATTTCCTCCAAATCTTGGGCTGGCATCCTATACGGTCTCTTAGATATCAGCCCGGTGCACTGCGATAGTTCAATCGAAATTCAATGTCTCGTCCGTGGCATGCACAGCAACTCTTAGGAAACACGTCAGGGTAATCCTTACCTCTGGTACTTCCTCTGCACAACTCACTGTAAGGAATTTACATGTGCTCTCCTTGGCTCATGCCGTGATACAAACTTGATTCTCCTTCCTTTCGGGGTGTTAAGCAAAATCGACTTCTTGGCGCAATCAATATTCCTCCGTGCTTTGATAACCAATCCATTCCTAATATCACATCCAATCCTTGGGATTCCAAAACTATTAGGTCCGAGGAATACATAGTTTCCAATCCTAATAGCGATCGATCGCACCATATACTTGCCATATATTCTGCTCGGTGAGGTTACTAGCATGGGTGACCTAAGGGCTTGGGTTGGTAATTTATACTTATCCACAAATCCCTTGATATGTATGAATGCGATGCACCGGTATCAAAAAGAACAAGCTGCGATAAATGTCTTAACCAAAACTTATCTATCAACTGCGTGCATTTGAGCTTCAACCTCCTCCACGGTAATGTGGTTTACTTGTCCCCTGTTGAAAGGGTTTGGCTTCTTGCACGAGCTTCCATTGCCGTTACCATTTGGGCTTACGGACAATCATTTGCATAATGCCAGTTTCTGGCACTTAAAACAAGTGATATGGCTCAGGTCTACCTTGGATGGTGTTGACGGGTTGGTGCGGTTTGTCCATTGCTTCCTCCATTCCGTTTCCATTCTTGGTGCCATTATGGTTGTGCGAGCTACCTCCTCGTGAGTATGCTGAAATTGTCCTCGGCTTGGGTAAGCGAAGTTTCTGCTGAGCTCTGAGTTATATTCCCTTGTCCATACTTTCTCTTGCGATTGTCAATCTGCTGCTGCTTCCTTCATTCATAAGAGCACGGTCTACTAACTCCTGGTAGTTATTGAAGGTGGCTACCATCAAGCTGCATGCTTTCGACTCATCGTTCGGTCCTTCTAGAAACTTCTCACCTTAGCTGCGTCGTAGTAAGCGTCATCTGTGGCATAACGTGCTAGTTTACTAAAGTCATCCACATAATGGCCAACTGTCCGTCCTCCTTGGCGCAAGTTGCGAAACTCACGCTTCTTCATGGCCATAGCTCCTGCTGAAACATGGGCAGTACGGAAAGCTTGCTAAAATTGATCCCATGTGAAAGTGTCTACGGGGTAAGTGGCTGTAAATTCTCACCATCATTCTGCTGCGGGTCCTTCAAGCTGATGTGTAGCAAATTTCACCTTTTCCCCATCTATACATCCTGCGGTGGTCAACTCCTCCCTACTTTGGAGCCAATCATCTGCAACAATCGGCTCGGTGCTCTTTGGAAAACACCGGATTCAGCCTTAAAGCAGGTCAAATGGTCAGCAGGTGGTGGTGGCGGTGGGTTTTTGTTGTTGTTGTTGTTGTTGTTGTTGTTGTTGTTGTTGTAGTAGTAGTAGTAGTAGTAGTTGTTGTTGTTGTTGTTGTTGTTTTGTTGTTGTTGTTGTTGTTGTTGTTGTTGTTGTTGTTGTTGTTGTTGTTGTTGTTGTTGTTGTTGTTGTTGTTGTTGTTGTTGTTGTTGTTGTTGTTGTTGTTGTTGTTTTTGTTTTTGTTGTTGTTGTTGTTGTTGTTGTTGTTGTTGTTGTTGGTGTTGTTGTTGCCTTGGTTACTGTACCAATGTTTGAATCAAGGCATTACTGCTGCTGAATCAAGCTGAGTGATCTCCGGCGGAAAACAAATCCGAATTGCGTCTCGGAGGCATATGAGGGTTTATATAAAAGGCGAGAGTTAAGAATAGAATGAGGTCTAGGAGAAAACACTACCCATATGCACATGAGACAAAACACACAATATCACTCCAATCAATTCAAACAAGGGCATACAACGGTCTATCTATCGTTACAAAGTCTTTGGAACTAAAACTAATTTTAATGGGGAATCTACTACTCTGTTATGGTGGTCAACTAGAAAAACTGCTCCGATGAAGACTTCGATGATATCTGCTCCGGCTTCATCTTGAAGTCATCATCACTAGGATCGAGTCGGTGTAAATCGATGATGATGTAGTTCTCTGGACAGTGCAATCTTCATCTTCTTCTCCGGTGCTGAATTTCCCATGAGTTCTTCAATCTTCTCTTCGTTCACCGTTTTGTCTCACTAGAGCTACAATCTCCTCCATGTAGTCCTTGCGAGTGGCCTTGATTCTCCTTCTAGTTCGATAATCTTGGCTTTTGATTTCTTCAACTCCATCATGTCTGCTTTGTCTGGTTCTCTGGCGTCGAATGTGTTGATTTAACTCTGGATGAAAGCTGCAATGGATCGATCCTTCTTAGTGCCAACTATCTCCCATTGTTCATCTCGGCGCCCATAAATCTGGTAGATAGTATCCTTGAGGTTTTCTTTGTAAACTTCTCCAATCGTCCCATGGTTATGTGACCTGCCATGCTCTTTCCCGGACTCCAAGTTGGTGCATTAAAACACACTCTATGGGCTCCGTGGTGGCATAAGCGTCCTTCCGGGAACTTGAGCTTGAATCTTCAGCTCTCCTCTTGGGTAAAGTGGAATTGTAGGTCCGGTGAAGCTTGGTATTCCGATGTTCAGGTGCTTAGTGACTTCCTTGGTGTCGTCCAAAGGGTGTATCTTCATCCGTTTGGGTGAACTTGATGCTCGCTTCCGTCATCCTAAAAGAGTAGAAAAGACAAGGAGTTAGAAATGAGAAGAGAGTAGTGATCTAGGGCTTTAGCTTAATGGTGGTAATCCTACAGTCAGCACGTGCTCGATACCATCTTTGTAGCGACCGGACCTCAAGCGATCGATCTCTACGTGCTCAAGTGTCATCCTGGATCGATGAATCTTGACACCACACAATACTCGAAGGATTTATAACATAGTAGCAATCACACACTTATTACATGAATATCTCAAGAACTTAAAAAATAAATATGGCTTAAGGCCATCTAATAACGATAACAGCGGAAGGCTTGGAAGAATAAGCGAGTCCATCAACTCCAGCGACATCACTTGAGTATAGAACCACGACCTAAGCACCTTACTGCGGGACCCCACTTGACAGTTCGCTTTGAATAAGACTCGTCCGCAAGGCCCAACTTTGGTTTTACCATTTGCCACCTAAGCCTTTTCCCGGGTTTCGCAGGCAGGGTCATCTTATTTTAAACCCCGGGCCAATGCTCCTCTGAGTGTTGGTCCAAACTAAACACCGTCTTGGGACCATTCCTTAGCAACTTGGATTACGTCGGTTCTGTCGCAGCGCTTATCCGGTGTGCCACGAGCGAGATATGTGCAGCTCCTATCGGGATTTGTCGGCACATTCGGGTGGCTTCTTTGGTCTTGTTTCTTTGTCGGAATGTCTTGTAGTCCAGGATTCGAGATTGATCGGGTCTTCCGGTGAAGGAATATCCTTCGTTGACCGTGAGAGCTTATAATGGGCTAAGTTGGGACACCCTGCAGGTAATATCTTTGAAAGCCGTGCCGGTTATGAGGCAGATGGGAATTTGTTAATGTCGGTTGTAGAAAACCAAAGTTGACCTCAAATAAAATACACATCAACGCGTGTGTAACCGTGATGGTCTCTTCTCGTGGTCAGGAAGTGAACAGATGTTGGAGTTATGTCGGCGTAAGTAGTTCAGGATCACTTCTTGATCACTACTAGCTTCACGACCGTGCTTTGCTCCTCTTCTCGCTCTCTTTTGCGATGTAGCCACCATATATGCTAGTCGCTTGCTGCAGCTCCACTTTACTACCTGTCCTTCCTATAAGCTTAAATAGTCTTGATCTGCGGGTGTGAGATTCTGAGTCCCGTGACTCACAGATTCTACCAAAACGATTGCGAGTTCGATGAGGCGGTCACGGTGGCATAGCCGAGCTCACGTGGGAGTTCGGACGAAGAAGCGTGGTCGTTACTATGTGTCTTTTCACGATGATCGATGGTGGAGCCAGTTGGAGGACGATCGGGGATGCAATGCATTTGGGCTATCTTCTTTTATTTTGGTTCGTAGGGACCTTGGTGTACTCGAATGATGATGTTTATTTATGTCTTTGTGTGTGGCATTTGTAAATAACTATGTATCTCTTTCCTTATGTATTACATGGGTTGTGTGAATTACCTCACTTGCGACATTGCTTTCAATGCGGTTATGCCTCTAAGTCGTGCCTCAACACGTGGGAGATATAGCCGCATCGAGGTACATGGGTGCACTCGCGGTGATGAATGATGACTTTTGGGAAAATCGACCCAATTCTCCACTCTTCACCCCTCTCGGCAAATACCTCAGTCCCACCACCAACCGTTCAAATGGGCTCGAAGAAACTCACCCCACTTCATGCATCGTGAAGAAATTCCAGCCACTAGTCTTTGAAAAGCTGCTTCTGCGATCACTTGAACACCTTGATGCCACTAAAGAGGAACCAGAAATTCCTCGGCTGAAGAACCGAGATTGCGATTCACGAAGTCGTTGATGCAACTCGCGACACTCCCTTTGCCAAAGCCAAAGGATCCATTCTCGGGAAGAAAAAAGTTCAAGGCTGAAGATTTCTTGGCGAGCATGTGTTCTTCACAGATTACAACCCCTATGATTACTGCTCGCATAAGGAAGAGGTGTTTACGGACAGCCGGCCGGGCCAATTTCTATTCCTCGGTCTTTGTCAACAAAGACAAAGTCTTCGATCATGCACACATTCCTCATGTGGACATGGAATCTCTGCCCGAACTTGAGCACATCCTCGGTGTTCTTCCACGGCTATTTGGGTAATTGTAAATTTCTGCGACATATGTGATTGGAATGAAGAACTCATTCTTCAATTCTTCTGCGTATTTGCATCACGGGGAGATTACGAAGGAAGATGTGAACTCATGGGTGTTGGACTGGATGTGGGAAAACACTCACTACAAGGCACCGACTCTTGGTTGCTTCGTGCCCTACCACTCCTCCTCCCTTGAAGGTGCTCGTTCGCGTCTCTGATGAACTGAACTTACAAATCACTACATGCAAGTTACATGAAGCCTTTGAAGCAGGGCAGGCCCCACAGACCAAATTCCTCATCAAGGAATTCTTTGTATGTGCCTCGGATTGTCTACCACATTTTGCCGAAGACATTGAGTCCTATCAAAAGCCCGACTTCGAATGAAGAAGAAATCGTTGGCATCATGAAGAATCTGCTTTTCAATATCATTCATGGCGTTCCGTCCTTCCATGATTTCTTCATGAGGACTCACGGCCAGTGTCGCTATGTCACCTTTTGAGCTGAAGTCTTATGCACCTTGGATTATGAGATTCATCAAAACAAGGTCTTCACTCAATTACAAAGCTGATACTACGAATCACTGCAGCTACTTGCCTCCGATTGAAGTCCTCAAATGGACATTTTCCTCGGTGATGACAAAGGCAAGGCCGCTGCTATGATAGATGAAGGCATTACGTCCATTGGATGGTCAATTTAGCAAGGCTGCATCCTACTCAACCAATGATGACTCGCCACCCATGACTCGCGCATAACACAACCAAGCCAAATCCTCAAGGTACAACACCGGGGTGATGGTGATCGTGAGCTTCTCCTCGGTCTTCATCGGAAGGTTGATCGTAATCATAAATGGGTCAAGCGTCGGTTTGGTTCAATTCTTCACAACATGACCTCATCCCATAATGCGATTGAAGAAAAATCAATACTACCTCCATGAAACCTTCAAGCTGTACTGGCCTGTTTTGTCTCATGTCTCTGATGAAGAAGATCTGAAGAAAATGGGTCTCAAGGAAGAATTTGACTGATCGCACCTCCAGAAGAAATACAAGAAGGTCAAGGTTCCTTCTGTGGCGACCAGGACCTCAAACAGTCGATCTACGTGCTCAAGTGTCATCCACGGATCGATAATCTGACACCACAGTACTCGAAGGATTTATATGAGTAGCAATCACACACTTATTACATCGAATGTCTCAAGAGAACTTAACAAAAAATATGGCTTAAGTCCATCTAATAACGATATGACGGAAGGCTTGGAAGAATAAGCGAGTCCATCAACTCCAACGACATCACTGAGTATAGAACCACGACCTAAGCACCTTACAAGTCGTCTAAAAAGTACGCAACATGAAGCGTTGCAGCCAAAAGCAATTGACACATGGAATATCTTTGGCAAAGTAACACATAGAGAATAATGAAAGAGTAAGCCTATACTACATGCATATATGGCTGGTGGAAGCTCTATGGTTACAGTTTTTTGCGTAAAGCCAATTTTTCCATCTTTGCAAAGAATAAATTTATTTAACTATCATGGTGGTTGTTGAACATTGAGAATGGTTGATGACATCCTCAATCCCAATTATAAGTACTCATTAACAACCCAACAATATTATTTAGAGTAACATGATGAGATTCACATGATATCCAAGTACTAGATACTCAAGATGTCCATGACCGGGACACGGCTAACCATGATTAGTTTATACACTCTGCAGAGGTTTGTGCACTTTTCCCACAAGACTCGATCTCCTCCGTTTGATTTCTACTTTACATGGTGTTTGAGAAGCGGATGGCCGAGACATAGTCTTTCGGAAGCGCTAGCACCTTACATGTGGGTAGACCGTACCAACCTACAACCCCTACATCAGCTAGTCTACCCGTAAGAGTTCGCACAACTTAGTCAACTATCCTAGAGCTCATAGTAGCATGTGGCTGCACGGAAGTTTCTAGCATGAATAATCTCATGATCCCTTTGAGCACAGGGTGGCGGTCAGAAGAAAAACATGCAAGTCTGATGGAAACCAGGTGCCTCAATCCACCCAGGATGTGTGTTTAAGTTGCCACCTTAAATAAACCATTAATTTAACAATCTCACATCTGTCATGGAATACACTCACCCAATCCACGTCTACTAGCATAGCATGGCATAATAAGCAAACGTGAAGTAACTCCCAAGGGTTTGAAAATAAGCAGTAATAGGTACTACCTCAAACTACTTCCCGTAACCCACAATTTAATTAGATCCTAATCATGCAATGTTTGAGGATAGATCTAATGCATAAAAACTGGGTATGAAAAGTATATGATCAAAGTGTTACTTGCCTTGCGATGATCATGCGAAACCTAGAGACTTTCGAAAGTAACAGTGGCGCTCTCGGGTATTCTATCGCGGACAAACAAACAAGCATACAATAAGTACTCATCTAATGCACAGGTAAAACTCAGACAAAAGATCTAACCAGAAAGTTCAACTTAAGAACTCCGGTTTGCAAAAAGAATCAAATCAAGCGAAGCAGCGAAAGTCAAACGGCGAAATAATAAGCTCCGTTTTACTAATCTGGATCTAAGTCAAATTTTACAGAAGCAAAAACTTGTTTAAGTTGGTTATTCGGAAGAGGGTTTGAGAGGAAACTCCGAGCGCTTGAATCGCCGATTCCGATAAGCGGCGAAAAGTTATACTAAAAGCGAAAATCGGATCGAAATCGCGATTAGAAAATCGCGGATTAAATCGAGAAAAAAGCAGCGAGCAGGTTAGCGAGCGGACGTTCGTTACCTAAAACTAATCAGACGAACACATTCGTTAAAAGCGAGCGAACGGCGAACACTCGCTATTTAACCGAACGAAAATAATAAACTGATCTAATTAAAAAGCGGAAACTAAAAAAACCGATCGGTTTATTATTAAAAAAACCGGAAAAAGCGGTAATGGCGAACCTCGGCGGCGAATTCGACTCGTGAAATCGGTAACGGCAATGATGGATCGGGCGTAATGAAGCGGATTAGGGTTAGGGTTTAGGCCTTGGCCGTGGTGACGTGGATGGCCGGAGTTAGCGGGCGGTCTTGAGGGTGGTACGTGGGGTAGGGCGGCTCGGGAGGCGCTATTTAAAAACTGCCCAGGCGGAGTCCCTTCGAGTCTGACCCGTAAAGCGGTTCGTTTTTTATAAATAATTTGGGCAGAAAAACAAAGCGAAAGAAATACTAAGCGGACTCCAAAATCCGAAATAAATTTTCCCGACTTCTAAAATCAAGCGGACTAGATGAACATTTATTTGGGGCCTAAATGAAATTTTGAAAAATGCACATTTTCCTAAATTCAAATAAAATGGCGGAAAACTCCAAAATAAAATCTTATTTGATTTTATTATTAAATCCTCATTATTTCTTTATTTTGGGGAAGTCATTTTATTCCCTCTCTCATATTTTGTAATAGAAATAATTGAAGATAAAATAATTAAAATCATTATCTCTTAGTGGTATATCCATCATCTGCGTGACACTTCTTCAAGTGAGAAACATGAAACACATCGTGAACACGACAAACCTTTGGGTAATTCCAACTTGTACACAACTTCTCCCATGCGCTCCAAAACTTTGTATGGTCCCACAAAGCGTGGGCGCTAATTTTCCTTTAACAAAGCAGCTTAACTCCTCGAGGCGGAGATACTCGAAGATAAACTCTGTCTCGGCTTCATTACATCTCCTTGCATTTTGAATCTGCATAGCTCTTACGCCTTGGTGGGCTACCTTGAGCCTATCTCGAATCAACTTTACTTTCCGTTCGAGACTCCTTAATCAAATCCGGTCCAAACAATGGCGGTCTCCAACTTCATCCCGATGATGGGGTTACGCACCTCCTTCCGTACAAGGCTTGAAGGTGCCATCTTCAAACTACTTTGGTAGCTGTTGTTATAAGAAAACTCCGCATATGGCAAGTTGTCATCCCAACTTGATACATAATCCAAAGCACATGCTCTCGGCATATCCTCTAAGATCTGGTTGACTCTCTCGGTTTGTCCATCATGCATGGATGAAAAGTTGTGCTAAACTCGATCTGGTTCCCAAAGTTTCGTACTGTGCTTCCGAACTTTGAGGTGAATTGGGTTCCTCTATCGTCTGATACTCCTCGGAACTCCATGCAAGCATACAATCCTTGTCATGTATATCTTAGCCAATTTAGCCTTCTGTAGGTAGTCTTTCTTTGGAATGAAATGAGCTACCTTCGTCAAACGATCGACTACAACCCAAATCGAGTCATAGCACGAACAGGTCACAGGCAATCCCGTGATGAAATCCATGCCTAGTTTATCCCACTTCCATTCGGGTATAGGAAATGCATTTGTAACAATCCTGCTGGCTTACCGATGTTACGCTTTCACTTTCGACACACATCACAAACTGCTACATACTCTGCGATATCTTTCTTCATTCCGGTCCAGAAAGTATCCTTCAAATCCAAATACATCTTGGTATTTCGGGGTGGATCGAATCTGGCGAATCATGTGCCTCTTGCAAAATCAACTTCGAATCTCGGATCACTTGGTACATAAACACGGTCCTCAAACCATAAGGTATCATGCTCATCCTCACGAAATCCTTTGCTTTTCCTTGCTCATCTTCTCCTTAATAGAGTAACTTCCTTATCATCCTTTGAGCTTCTCGATTTTGTCCTTCAAAGTAGATTGAATCTCCAACGTTGCTACATAGCCTCGCGGAACTATTTCCAAACATAGCTCCGAAATTCCTCGGCTAATTCTTTTGGTAAACCTTCGGTCATTAGGATGTTAACATGACTCTTACGGCTCAGCGCGTGCGCTACCACGTTAGCCTTTCGGGGTGGTAATGCAATCTCATATCATAATCCTTGATGAGCTCCAACCATCTTCTCTTGCACGAGATTTAACTCATACTACGTGAAGATGTACTTCAAACTCTTGTGATCCGTATACACCTCACAATGATTTCCAATGAGGAAATGTCTCCATGTTTTCAATGCATGCACTATGGCTGCTAACTCCAAATCATGCGTGGCATAGTTTAATTCGTGAGGTTTCACTATCGTGAAGCATATGAAACAACTCTTCCCTCCTGCATAAAGCACTGCTCCAAGTCCTCGGCGTGAAGTCGCAATAAACTTTCGTAATCCTTGCTTTGAGTGCGGCAGGATTAATCTGGTGAGGTAACCAAGCGCTTCTTCAACTCTTGGTAGCTAGCCTCACACTCCTCGGTCCAAATAAACTTGGTATCCTTCTCAATAATTACTGTCATGGGCCCAATCCTCGAGAAATTCTCAATGAATCTCCGGTAGTATCCTGCGAGTCCAAGAAACTCGGATCTCTCCAACTGTTGTTGGCGCTTCCCGATTGTCACCGTGGCAACTTTAGTGGGGTCTCTTGCTATACCTTCTCCGGATATAACATGCAGAAATCCAACTTCCTTCAACCAAAACTCACACTTGCTGAACTTGGCATACAACTGATGTTCTCTGAGCTTCTCGAGTACCAAACGCAAATGCTCCTTATGTTCTTCTTCATTCTTTGAGTAGACCAAGATATCGTCAATGAATACCACGACGAACTTATCCAAAAACTCCATAAACACCTTGTTCATCATGTTCATAAAATAGGCTGGGGCGTTAGTCAGACCAAATGACATAACGGTATACTCATACAGCCCGTACCTGGTGGTAAAAGCCGTCTTGGGTATATCCTGCTCCCGAATCTTCAACTGATGGTATCCTGATCGCAAATCGATCTTGGAAAATACCTTAGCTCCTTGCAATTGGTCAAACAAGTCGTTGATCATCGGCAACGGGTATTTGTTCTTAATGGTTACTTCATTCAATCCTCGATAATCAACAACCATTCTTAATGATCCATCCTTCTTCTCCACTAAAGTCTTGGTGATCCCCAAAGAAGAACTTGGTGAATAAAACCTTTATCCGATAACTCCTTAATCACCTTCTTAATTTCCTCCAAATCTTGGGCTGGCATCCTATACGGTCTCTTAGATATCAGCCCGGTGCACAGCGATAGTTCAATCAGAAATTCAATGTCTCTACATCCGTGGCATGCACAGCAACTCTTAGGAAACACGTCCGGGTAATCCTTTCTACTTGGTACTTCCTCTGCACAACTCATTAAGGAATTTACATGTGCTCTCCTTGGCTCATGCTGTGATACAAACTTGATTCTCCTTCCTTCGGGGTGTTAAGCAAAATCGACTTCTTGGCGCAATCAATATTCCTCCGTGCTTTGATAACCAATCCATTCCTAATATCACATCCAATCCTTGGGATTCCAAAACTATTAGGTCCGAGGGAATACATAGTTTCCAATCTTAATAGCAGTCGATCGCACCATATACTTGCCATATATTACGCTCGGTGAGGTTACTAGCATGGGTGACCTAAGGGCTTGGGTTGGTAATTTATACTTATCCACAAATCCCTTGATATGTATGAATCGATGCACCGATATCAAAAAGAACAAGCGATAAATGTCTTAACCAAAAACTTATCTATCAACTGCGTGCAGCTGAGCTTCAACCTCCTCCACGGTAATGTGGTTTACTTGTCCCCTGTTGAAAGGGTTTGGCTTCTTGCACGAGCTTCCATTGCCGTTACCATTTTGGGCTTACGGACAATCATTTGCATAATGCCCAGGTTTCTGCACTTAAAACAAGTGATATGGCTCAGGTCTACCTTGGATGGTGTTGACGGGTTGGTGCGGTTTTGTCCATTGCTTCCTCCATTCCGTTTCCATTCTTGGTGCCATTATGGTTGTCGCGAGCTACCTCCTCCGTGAGTATGCTGAAATTGTCCTCGGCCTGGGGGTAAAGCGAAGTTCTGCTGAGCTCTGAGTTATATTCCCTTGTCCATACTTTCTCTTGCGATTGTCAATCTGCTGCTGCTTCCTTCATTCATAAAACACGGTCTACTAACTCTGGTAGTTATTGAAGGTGGCTACCATCAACTGCATGCTCAGCTCATCGTTCGAGTCCTTCTAGAAACTTCTCACCTTAGGCTGCGTCGTAGTAGCGTCATCTGGCATAACGTGCTGGTTTACTAAAGTCATCCACATAATGGCCAACTGTCCAGTCCTCCTTGGCGCCAAGTTGCGAAACTCACGCTTCTTCATGGCCATAGCTCCTGCTGAAACATGGGCGTGGGAAGCTTGCTAAAATTGATCCCATGTGAAAGTGTCTACAGAGGGTAAGTGGGCTGTAAATTCTCCCACCATGCTGCTGCGGGTCCTTCAAGCTGATGTGTAGCAAATTTCACCTTTTCCCCATCTATACATCCTGCGGTGGTCAACTCCCTCCCTACTTTGGAGCCAATCATCTGCAACAATCGGCTCGGTGCTCTTTGGAAAACACCGTGATTCAGCTGTAAGCAGGTCAAATGGTCCAGGTGGTGGTGGCGGTGGGTTTTTGTTGTTGTTGTTGTTGTTGTTGTTGTTGTTGTTGTTGTAGTAGTAGTAGTAGTAGTAGTTGTTGTTGTTGTTGTTGTTGTTGTTTTTGTTGTTGTTGTTGTTGTTGTTGTTGTTGTTGTTGTTGTTGTTGTTGTTGTTGTTGTTGTTGTTGTTGTTGTTGTTGTTGTTGTTGTTGTTGTTGTTGTTGTTGTTGTTGTTTTTGTTGTTGTTGTTGTTGTTGTTGTTGTTGTTCTTGTTGTTGTTGTTGTTGTTGCCTTGGTTACGTACCAATGTTTGAATCAAGGCATTACTGCTTCTGAATCAAGCGAGTGATCTCCGTGGAGAAAACAAATCCGAGTGGCGTCTCGGAGGCATATGAGGTTTATATAAAAGGCGAGAGTTAAGAATAGAATGAGGTCTAGGAGAAAACACTACCCATATGCACATGAGACAAAACACACAATATCACTCCAATCAATTCAAACAAGGGCATACAACGGTCTATCTATCGTTACAAAGTCTTTGGAACTAAAACTAATTTTTAATGGGGAATCTACTACTGTTATGGTGGTCAACTAGAAAAACTGCTCGATGAAGACTTCGATGATATCTGCTCCAGCTTCATCTTGAAGTCATCATCACTAGGATCGGATCGGTGTAAATCGATGATGATGTAGTTCTCTGGCCGGTGCAATCTTCATCTTCTTCTCCGGGTGCTGAATTTCCCATGAGTTCTTCAATCTTCTCTTTACGTTCACCGTTTTGTCTCACTAGAGCTACAATCTCCTCCATGTAGTCCTTGCGAGTGGCCTTCAGTTCTCCTTCTAGTTCGATAATCTTGGCTTTTGATTTCTTCAACTCCATCATGTCTGCGCACATCTGGTTCTCCTGGCGTCGAATGTGTTGATTTAACTCCTGGATGAAAGCTGCAATGGATCGATCCTTCTTAGTGCCAACTATCTCCCATTGTTCATCTCGGCGCCCGCAAATCTGGTAGATAGTATCCTTGAGGTTTTCTTTGTAAACTTCTCCAATGCGTCCCATGGTTATGTGACCTGCCATGCTCTTTCCCAGGACTCCAAGTTGGTGCATTAAAACACACTCTATGGGCTCCGTGGTGGCGTAAACGTCCTTAGGGAACTTGAGCTTGAATCTTCAGCTCTCCTCTTGGGTAAAGTGGAATTGTAGGTCCGGTGAAGCTTGGTATTCCGATGTTCGGTACTTAGTGACTTCCTTCAGGTGTCGTCCAAAGGGTGTATCTTCATCCGGCTGGGTGAACTTGATGCTCGCTTCCGTCATCCTAAAAGAGTAGAAAAGACAAGGAGTTAGAAATGAGAAGAGAGTAGTGATCTAGGGCTTTAGCTTAATGGTGGTAATCCTCTACGATCAGCACTGTGCTCGATACCATCTTTGTAGCGACCGGACCTCAAGCGATCGATCTCGTGCTCAAGTGTCATCCACTGGATCGATGTCGACACCACACAATACTCGAAGGATTTATAACATAGTAGCAATCACACACTTATTACATCGAATATCTCAAGAGAGAACTTAAAAAAATAAATATGGCTTAAGGCCATCTAATAACGATAACAGCGGAAGGCTTGGAAGAATAAGCGAGTCCATCAACTCCAACGACATCACTGAGTATAGAACCACGACCTAAGCACCTTACTCGTCGTCTAAAAAGTCTGCAACATGAAATGTTGCAGCCCGAAAACGGGCCAGCACATGGAATATGCTGGCAAAGTAACACATAGAGAATAATGAAAGAGTAAGCCTATACTACATGCATATATGGCTGGTGGAAGCTCTATGGTTACAGTTTTTGCGTAAAGCCAATTTTTACCTGCTGCAAAGGAATAAATTTATTTAACTATCATGGTGGTTGTTGAACATTGAGAATGGTTGACAGCATCCTCAATCCCAATTAAAAGTACTCATTAACAACCCAACAATATTATTTAGAGTAACATGATGAGATTCACATGATATCCAAGTACTAGATACTCAAGATGTCCATGACCGGGGACACGGCTAACCATGATTAGTTTATACACTCTGCAGAGGTTTGTGCACTTTTCCCACAAGACTCGATCTCCTCCGTTTGATTTCTACTTTTACATGGTGTTTGAAAGCGGATGACCAAGACATAGTCTTTGAGGCGCTAGCACCTTACATGTGGGTGAGACCGTACCAACCTACAACCCCTATGAGGAGTCGGGACTAGGGGTGTCCGGATAGCCGAACTATCATCACGGCGGACTCAAGACTACGAAGATACAAGATTGAAGACTTCGTCCGTGTCGGATGGGACTTTCCTTAGCGTGGAAGGCAAGCTTGGCGTCACGGATATGTAGATCTCCTACGTTTGTAACCGACTCGTGTAACCCTAACCTATCCGGTGTCTATATAAACGGAGGGTTTTAGTCACATGGGGCGAAGAACAATCATACCATAGGCTAGCTTCTAGGGTTTAGCCTCCTTGATCTCGTGGTAGATCTACTCTTGTACTACCCATATCATCAATATTAATCAAGCGGGAGTAGGGTATTACCTCCATCGAGAGGGCCCGAACCTGGGTAAAACTCGTGTCCCTTGTCTCCTGTTACCATCCGCCTAGGCGCCTACAGTTGGGGACCCCCTACCGAGATCGCCCGGTTTTGACACGAAATTGGTGCTTTCATTGAGAGTTCCTCTATGTCGTCACCTATAGGCCCGATGGCTCCTTGATCATCAACACAACAGCGGTCGGTGAGACTTTTCTCCCGGACAGATCTTACGTATTCGGCGGCTTTGCTGCGGGCAATTCACTTGGCCAT